>BTHU01000016.1:55641866-55691612 GCA_036184795.1 Tokudaia tokunoshimensis
CTAAAATCCTTACCCCCATCTCTGCTGCCCCAGACCCAATTGCGGGGAACTCCAATTCTTCCATATTGAATGCTTTCTCTCCTGCAGCTCTCAGGTTTGATCTTTCTCCATCCCCATCATGGCCATTCTACAACCTCCTTCTTCCCATGGTGTCTTGCCTGGGAATTCTAAAATTCCACTTCTGTCTCCCTGCCTAACCATTAGCTGCCAGCAACTTTATTTACCAATTAAAGCCAGCTGAGGCAAGGACATTTAAAGTCTGGACCTGCAGATTCCCTTGTGATTTTTGGGAGCCTAATTAACTCAGATAGCATTAGAACAAATCCACAATATGAGATTCCTACATCTTCCCTATAAATTGTATAAAATTCTGATAATTCTAAAATTCAAATCTCTTTAGGAGATCTAGATGACATTTTCTATTTTTCATACAAAACTCTTCAGAGTGGCCAATCATGAGTCCATAGATCCCAGGAAAAGTAGTCATTGGTTTCTTAGGGGCATGCTCACCTGAGGATATAACAAGAAGTGTCCAGTCACAAAACAATGTTTCATGAATTAGGTGAAGGCAATAGTCTATATTATAGTCTATATAATATCCTCTAAAAGTCCCTCTAGGTTTTGTTTCAACTAAGTTGTTTTCAATGTGTTTCTAAAAATAACAAATATTTATCAAATTGATAAATGTAACAATTGAAGAACCATAGAAAAAATTTAATATTCAGAGGCAAAAATAATGTATTTCCTTTGGTTAAAAGATTATATTTAACTGTGATAAAAACAAAAACAATATAGTCAGTAAGTTAAAAATATATTTGAATTAAAACATGTGAAAGCATAGTATTATATTTAGCGCAACCTTTTTTAAAAACTGCTTGCTATTTTTGAAGCAAGAATCAAGACATAAAGTACTAGTATCATACACAGAAAATGAAGTTATATGTTATACACACACGCACACGCATGTGCACATGTACTGCATATATACACAGAGAACATAAAATCCATCCATGAGGCTCTTTCACAGCTTTTCATGAAGAAAAATTGTGTTTTCAAATTTTCTTAATGAAGTTGCATTTATCATTTTCCTATTTGCTTTTCTTTCTGTTCTCAGTACACTACTGCCATCTTTGGAGTTGATGTCAATGAACTTGATTTTTTTTTTCTTAAGTCAGACTCCCAACTAAGTGAGACGAATGAAATCAATATTCTTCTCTTCACAGGTGAAATGAGTTTTGTTACACGTGTAGTCTTAGACCTTCCTCTCCTTTCCTCCTTCATGCTGCAATCCATCAAGGCCTGGCTCTTGACACCTCAATGAACATCTTAATATGAGACTTCAAATGACAATTCTTCCAAAGTGTAATGAAATATTTCACTCTTTGTTCTTAAAGCCCATACCTAGATCTATGTGCCTTCTTACTTCATGAGAATTTATCTTTGCCGAGTCTTTAGCATTCACAAGTGATTAGTCAGGTCCCCAAGTTCATGAAATATCTAATCTCTCTACACAAAAACCTGAATGACATTCATTTCTGAGAAACTGCTTTGAGAAAATGTTCAGATAGGGAATTTTGTATTCAAGGCCACCAGGGTTCACAGTTTTGCTCTGTGTCACAGAGCCCCACTTGCCATTATTCATGAGGCATCTTCATTGAATTCAAGAATTCTTTGTGCAGTAGTCATTCTCAGAGGTAAAAGTGGCTTGATCAGATTGATTTGTAATGAATTTGAGCATTAAAATTTTATGTATTTTTAAATGTTTTTCAATCATATAAATCATTACTTAGCTGTTCTCTCTGTTTGGGCAATCATAGTTTAACATGTGTTAAAATATAAAAGAATATAAGCCGAAAATAAAACACAGAATCTCACAGAGGAAATAGTACTTTATGCTGGCTAGTGAAGTGCTATTTCATTTTAGTTTTATATATATCTTCCACATTTTAAATATTGGTAAAATAAGTTTCATTTAGTGTTTATCAAAGGAAATAGAGAGTCATAAAATTGAGATTTATACACAGACCAATATAGACATATTTTCAGGGTTAGGGATCAAACCCAGAATCTTAATCATAATGGTTGACAAGTACTCTTTCGTTGAGCTACATTAACAGCATTGATACAAGTGTTTGGACTATGAATTTGAAAATATTGTGTTAAATTAACAAATGCGAGCATCATTTGTTAAATGTAAAACATAAAATTACAGACTATTTAAATACCTGCTACAGCACTAGAGGACTGGGCAAGAGCACAGTAGGTCTATCCAAGTGTAGAAGATGGCCAAGTAGAGACAGAATTCATGGATGTTATCAGTTACGATCCTTCCAACAAATGTTGTCTTTGTTCTTGGTATATTCTACTTGGAGAAAGCAAAAAGCTATTGAAAGAAAGAGTAATTATCATGTAGTTGGTGAAATCCAAAATCAACCTACCTTGGATAAAAAGTCCAAATAATTTAAAAAGAGTTGTAAAATGGACACAAGGGGGGCAGACATGGAATGGAAGTGGTTTTGTTTGTTTGGTTGGTTGATTGGCTTTAGTTTTGGTTTTATTTCTTTTTTTTTCATGCTTGTTGGTTTGACACATGCTTCAGAATCTCATAAGTATTCATAGACATTGCTTTACCTGTCACCCATTGCAAACTGGGAAATAAGGGGAATGCAAGATAACAGAGCCCATTTTCAAGGTATGGTGTGGAATATATTGTGACAGTTATTTAGAAAAAAATTACTACTAAAGGAATGACCTTTTTCGTTGTTGTTCATGGTTTTATGTATTTGGCCTGATAGTATCCATCTTTAAACTGTGGTAAGGTACAGGTTAAACATCATGAGAGGGAAAGGGTGAAAGCGAACCTACTCATGTCACAGTAACCAGGAAACAGAAAGGACAGAGAAGATATGTTGGAGTAAGAGGAAGAGGGAGGATACACATCAGCTTCTAAGAAATTGTTCTCCAGGGACTAGTTTCAAACATTCTAAACTATTCTCAGTCAATCTCAAAACCTAATATTTCTACCATTTCCCAATTAACGCTAGCAGCTTTGGTATATGCTTTCAACACATGAATCTTAGGGATATTCCAATCCAAGCAATGAGAGATAATCCCTGATAAGTGGCCAGGGAAGACAGGGTTTTCTGTTGTTTGTTCTATTCCTCCTCTCACTTGCCACTACAGATCAAGGCAGAATGCACACAAGAAGTAGAACAGGCCAGCAGGGAAATATTCTGAGATTGCAACACTTCCCTCCAAAAACCCTATTTGAAAGGTCCACATGTAATCAGTGATGATAAAACAGAGAATCCATCAATGCATTTGTTTGTACAATAAACCCAAATATTATATCAGAGAGAGAGAAGATATATCACTCACAGAATTAATTTAATTTTAAATTCTGCCTTAAGTTGGTTACTTTAAAAGAGATGTAAAGCATAAACCTTGGCAACTGCTTATAAAGATTTACATACCCATTGCAATAGCAACAGAGAGGTGACTTCTGTCTCTTTCCTGCCCTTTACTTTCTCACAGGTAAGTCAGCCTTTAAAAAAAATAACTGAGGCCCGCGCAGGGAGGGAGCCCGCCAGCTTCCCTTCCGCGACCTCTGTTCCCGCGGACTGCGCTGGAGAGACCGGTACCCAGGCTCTCCCCCCGATATAACATCACTTGGGACACGGCCTGTTGGGGCTTCCGTCTGTGCCCGAGGGCGGGTTGGCGCTGTGGTCGTCTGGGTGCCAGATCGGCGGGCCATCGTGACCACAGGGTGAGCGGCGCCACGGAGACTGCCCTCCGCCATCTTTGCTCCAGTGACCAGGTAGTTGGGACCGCCAGGCTCAGAGACAGACAGGCATAATATCGCTTCGGTTTCAGGCAGCTTGTGTGTAACCTGCTCCCAGGTGCTGGGCTGATCTGCAGTAACCAGCGCGCCAGTTCCGCGGTGGGACCTTCTGCCTGGTGGCGGGACCCCGCGCAGGGAGGGAGCCCGCCAGCTTCCCTTCCGCGACCTCTGTTCCCGCGGACTGCGCTGGAGAGACCGGTACCCAGGCTCTCCCCCCGATATAACATCACTTGGGACACGGCCTGTTGGGGCTTCCGTCTGTGCCCGAGGGCGGGTTGGCGCTGTGGTCGTCTGGGTGCCAGATCGGCGGGCCATCGTGACCACAGGGTGAGCGGCGCCACGGAGACTGCCCTCCGCCATCTTTGCTCCAGTGACCAGGTAGTTGGGACCGCCAGGCTCAGAGACAGACAGGCATAATATCGCTTCGGGTTCAGGCAGCTTGTGTGTAACCTGCTCCCAGGTGCTGGGCTGATCTGCAGTGACCAGCGCGCCAGATCTGCTGTGGGACTTCTGCCTGGCAGAGGGACGCCCCCTCCCCCCCCCCCAGGAGAGATCACACACCCCTGCACAGGGCAGGAGCCTGCCAGCCTCCCTTTGGCGACCTCTGCTCCAGGAATCCACTAGGCTGAGCCTTTAGATGTGCAAGGCCTCCCCAATATAAGATCATTTGGGGCAAAGCACATTAGGGCTCCAAAGTCACTCAGGTGCAGGCAGGCCCCAGAAATCGGTGCCAGGGGAATCCTGGTAATCCAGGGGGGGCAGAAATAGCTTTGCAAGCTCACAGGAGGTCCAACCAACAGCCAGTGGCAGCAGGACCAACTAACACCAGAGGTATCCAGATGGCAAAAGGCAAACGTAGGAATGTTACTAACAGTAATCAAAGTAATGTGGGACCATCCGAACCCAACTCTCCAACAGCAGCAAGTCCTGGATACCCCACCACACCCGAAAGACAAGATCTGGATTTAAAATCACTTCTCATGATGCTATTAGAGGATCACAAGAAGGACACAAATAAATCTCATAAAGAGTTACAGGAGACCATGAATCAACGGTTAGAAGCCCTTACAAAGGAAACACAAAAATCGCTTAGAGAAATGCGGGAGAACATGGATCAAAAGATGGAGGCGCACAAGGAGACAACACAAAAATCGCTTAACGAGATGAATCAACGGGTAGATGCACTCACAAAGGAATCACAAAATTTGCATAAAGAAATGCAGAAGAATATGGGTCAACAGACGGATGCCCATAAGGAGGCAACACAAAAATTGCTTAAAGAAATGAATCAACGGTTAGATGCCCTTACAAAGGAAACACGAGAACTGCTTAAAGAAATGCAGGAGACGATGGATCAACAGATGGAATCCCATGAGGAGGAAACACAAAAATCGCTCAGAGAAATGCAGGAGAACGTGGGTCATCAGGAAGAAATCCTGAAAGAGGTAATGCAAAAATACCTTAAAGAAATACAGGAAAATACAAACAAACAAGTGAAGGATCTCAGCAAATCCATCCAGGAACTAAAAAAGGAAGTAGAAACAACTAAGAAATCACAAAGGGAGACAACTTTGGAGATAGAAAACCTTGGGAAGAAATCAGGAGTCATAGACGCAAACATCAACAATAGAATACAAGAGATGGAAGAAAGAATCTCAGGTGCTGAAGATTCCATAGAAAGCATCGACTCAACAGTCAAAGAAAATGCAAAATGCAAAAAACGCGTAACCCAAAACATCCAGGAAATCCAGGACACAATGAGAAGACCAAACCTAAGGATTATAGGTATAGATGAGAGTGAAGATTTGCAACTTAAAGGGCCAGTAAACATCTTCAACAAAATTATGGAGGAAAACTTCCCTAACTTAAAGAGAGAGATGCCGATGAACATACAAGAAGCCTACAGAACTCCAAACAGACTGGACCAGAACAGAAATACCTCCCGTCACATAATAATCAAAACACCGAATGTTCTAAACAAAGAAAGAATACTAAATGCAGTAAGAGAAAAGGGCCAAGTAACATACAAAGGAAGACCTATCCGAATCACATCAGACTTCTCACCAGAGACTATGAAAGCCAGAAGATCCTGGGCAGATCTCATGCAGACACTAAGACAGCACAAATGCCAGCCTAGACTACTATACCCAGCAAAACTCTCAATCACCATAGATGGAGAGACCAAGATATTCCATGATAAAACCAAATTTTCACAATATCTTTCCACAAATCCAGCCCTGCAACGGATAATAGGTGGAAACCTCCAATACAGGGAGAGAAACAACACCCTGGAAAAAATGAGATAATAACCTTCTTGAATCAAACCCAAAAGTAGATAACCACTCAAACATAAAGATAGCGTCAAGAATGGCAGATAGCAATAATCACTATGCCTTAATCTCTCTTAATATCAATGGTCTCAACTCCCCAATTAAAAGACATAGACTAGCAGACTGGATACGTAAACAGGACCCAGCTTTTTGCTGCATGCAGGAAACGCACCTCAGTGTCAAAGACAAACACTACCTCAGAGTAAAAGGCTGGAAAACAATTTTACAAGCAAATGGCCCCAAGAAACGAGGTGGAGTAGCCATCCTAATATCGGATAAAATTGATTTTCAACCCAAAGTCATCAAAAAAGACACAGAAGGACACTACATACTGATCAAGGGAAAAATCCACCATCAAGAACTCTCAATCCTGAATATCTATGCTCCAAATGCAAGGGCACCCTCATTCGTAAAAGAAACTTTACTAAAACTCAAAGCACACATCGCACCGCACACAATAATAGTGGGTGACTTCAACACCCCGCTCTCTGAAATGGATCGTTCAGGAAAGCAGAAACTAAACAGGGACACAGTGAATCTAATTGAAGCCTTGGACCAAATGGAACTAACTGATATATATAGAACATTTCATCCTAGAGCTAAAGAATACACCTTCTTCTCAGCTCCTCATGGTACCTTCTCCAAAATTGACCATATAATTGGTCACAAATCAGACCTCAACAGATACAAGAAGATAGAAATAATCCCATGCCTCCTATCAGATCACTATGGAATAAGGGTGGTCTTCAATGGCAACAAAAACAAAAGAAAACCCACGTACACATGGAGGCTGAACAATGCTCTACTCAATGATAACTTGGTCAAGGTGGAAATAAAGAAAGAAATCAAAGACTTTTTGAAAGTTAATGAAAATGAAGGCACAACATACCCTAACTTATGGGACACAATGAAAGCAGTGCTAAGAGGAAAATTCATAGCCCTGAGTGCCGCCAAAAAGAAACGGGAGACAGCATACACTAACAGCTTAATGGCACACCTGAAAGCCCTGGAACAAAAAGAAGCAAATACACCAAAGAGGAGTAGAAGGCAGGAAATCATCAAACTCAGGGCTGAAATCAATCAAGTAGAAACAAATAAAACCATACAAAGAATCAACAAAACGAGGAGTTGGTTCTTTGAGAAAATCAACAAGATAGATAAGCCCTTAGCCAGACTAACCAGAGGGCACAGAGATAGTATCCAAATTAATAAAATCAGAAACGAAAAGGGAGAGATAACAACAGAAACTGAGGAAATTCAAAAAATCATCAGATCCTACTACAAAAACCTGTATTCAACACAACTAGAAAATCTTGAGGAAATGGACAATTTCCTTGACAGATACCAAGTACCAAAATTAAATCAGGATCAAATAGACCATCTAAACCGTCCTATAACCCCTGAAGAAATAGAAGTTGTCATTGGAAGTCTTCCAACCAAAAAAAGCACAGGTCCAGATGGTTTTAGTGCAGAATTCTATCAGACCTTCAAAGAAGACCTAACACCAATACTCTTCAAACTGTTCCACAAAATAGAAACAGAAGGAACACTACCCAACTCGTTCTATGAAGCCACAATTACACTAATACCAAAAGCACACAAAGATCCGACAAAGAAAGAGAATCTCAGGCCAATCTCTCTTATGAATATCGATGCAAAAATACTCAATAAAATTCTTGCCAACCGAATCCAAGAACACATCAAAACGATCATTCACCACGATCAAGTAGGCTTCATCCCAGGGATGCAGGGATGGTTCAATATAAGGAAATCCATCAATGTAATCCACTACATAAACAATCTCAAAGAAAAAAACCACATGGTCATCTCATTAGATGCTGAGAAAGCATTTGACAAAATTCAGCATCCTTTCATGCTAAAGGTCTTGGAAAGATCAGGAATTCAAGGCCCATATCTAAACATAGTAAAAGCAATTTACAGCAAACCAGTAGCCAGCATCAATCTAAACGGAGAGAAACTTGAAGCAATCCCACTAAAATCAGGGACTAGACAAGGCTGCCCTCTCTCTCCATATCTTTTCAATATAGTACTTGAAGTTCTAGCTAGAGCAATTAGACAAGAAAAAGAGGTCAAAGGGATACAAATTGGAAAGGAAGAAGTCAAACTATCACTATTTGCAGACGATATGATAGTATACATAAGCGACCCAAAGAACTCCACCAGAGAACTCCTACAGCTGATAAACGACTTCAGCAAAGTGGCCGGATATAAAATCAACTCAAGCAAGTCAGAAGCCTTCCTATACTCAAAGGATAAGCAGGCTGAGAAAGAAGTAAGAGAAATAATACCCTTTACGATAGCCACAAACCATATTAAGTATCTTGGCGTGACGCTAACCAAACAAGTGAAAGATCTGTATGACAAGAACTTCAAGTCTCTGAAGAAAGAAATTGAAGAAGACCTCGGAAGATGGAAAAATCTGCCATGCTCATGGATTGGCAGGATTAATATAGTAAAAATGAGCATCTTACCAAAAGTAATACACAGATTCAATGCAATCCCCATCAAAATCCCAACTCAATTCTTCATAGAGTTAGAAAGAGCAATTCAAAAATTCATCTGGAATAACAGAAAACCCAGAATAGCTAAAACTATTCTCAAGAGTAAAAGAACCTCTGGGGGAATCAGTATCCCGGACCTCAAGCTGTACTACAGAGCAATAGTGTTAAAAACTGCATGGTATTGGTACAGTAACAGACATGTAGATCAATGGAACAGAATTGAAGACCCAGAAATGAATCCACACTCCTATGGTCACTTGATCTTTGACAAAGGAGCTAAAACCATCCAGTGGAAAAAAGATAGCCTTTTCAACAAATGGTGCTGGCTCAGCTGGAGGTCAACATGCAGAAGAATGCAAATTGACCCATCCTTATCTCCTTGCACTAAGCTCAATTCTAAGTGGATCAAAGATCTCCACATAAAACCAGACACACTGAAACTAATAGAAGGGAAACTAGGGAAGAACCTTGAACATATGGGCACAGGGGAGAATTTCCTGAACAGAACTCCAATAGCTTATACTCTAAGATCAAGAATAGACAAATGGGACCTCATTAAATTACAAAGTTTTTGCAAGGCAAAAGACACTGTCAAAAAGACAAAGCGGCAACCAACTAACTGGGAAATGATCTTTACCAACCTTACATCCGACAGAGGGCTAATATCCAAGATATACAAAGAACTCAAGAAGTTAAACTCCAGAGAGGCAAGTAACCCTATTAAAAAATGGGGTACAGAGCTAAACAAAGAGTTCTCACCTGAAGAATATCTAATGGCTGAGAAGCACCTAAAGAGATGTTCATCATCCTTAGTCATTAGGGAAATGCAAATCAAAACAACCCTGAGATTCCATCTCACACCAGTCAGGATGGCTAAGATCAAAAACACAGGAGACAGCAGTTGTTGGCGAGGATGTGGAGAAAGAGGAACACTCCTCCACTGCTGGTGGAATTGCAGGCTGGTACAACCACTCTGGAAAGCAGTCTGGCGGCTCCTCAGAAAACTGGGCATGACACTTCCGGAGGATCCGGCTATACCACTCCTGGGCATATACCCAGAGACTTTACCTGCATGCAATAAGGACACATGCTCCACTATATTCATAGCAGCCTTATTTATAATAGCCAGAAGCTGGAAAGAACCCAGATGTCCCTCAACGGAGGAATGGATTCAGAAGATGTGGTATATTTACACAATGGAATACTACTCTGCAATTAAAAACAATGAATTCACGAAATTCCTAGGCAAATGGTCAGAACTTGAAAATATCATCCTTAGTGAGGTAACCCAATCACAAAAGATCACACATGGTATGAAGTCACTGATAAGGGGATATTGACCCAGAATCTCAGAATACCCTAGACACAATCAGCATATCAATAGATTTCTAAAAAGATGGAAGGAGAGACCCCTGGTCCTGGAAAGACTGGATGTAGGGGAACGCCAGGACAGAGTAATGAGAGGGGGTTGAACGGAGAAAAGAGGGAGGGAAGGGGGCTTATGGGACTTTCGGGGAGGGAGGAAACGGGAAAGGGGAAGTGATTTGGAATGTAAATTAAAAAAATAAAATAAAATAAAATTAAAAAAAAAAAAAAAAAAAAAAAAAATAACTGAGACAGTGCATTCCGCCATCTTTGCTCTGGCAACAGGGCAATTGGGACCTCCAGGCGCAGGGACAATCAAGCATAATATCGCTTGGGTCTCAGCCAGCTTGTGTGCTCCCTGCTCCCAAGAGCTGGGCAGTTCTGTGGTCACCTACATGCCAGCTCTGCTGTGGGACATCTGCCCTGCAGAGGGACCTGCACTGGGAGAGAGCACACCTGCACAGGGAGGGAGCACACCAGCCTCCCCTTGGTGACCTCTGCTCCGGTGATCAACTACAGTGAGCCTTCGGATGTGCAGGGATTCCCCAATAAAACATCACTTGGGGTAAGGCACATCAGGGCTCCAAAGTCACTCAGGAGCTGGGCAGGCTCCAGCAATCAGTCTCATGGGAATCCCGGTAATCCGGGGAGGGGGGGCAGAAATAGCCTTGCAGGCTCACAGGAGGTCCAACCAACAGCCAGTGGCAGCAGGACCAACTAACACCAGAGGTAACCAGATGGCAAAAGGCAAACATAGGAACATTACTAACAGAAATCAAGGCAATATGGCACCATCCCAACTCAACTCTCCAACAGCAGCAAGTCCTGGATACCCATCACAACCGAAAGGCAAGATCTAGATTTAAATTCACTTCTCATGATGCTATTAGCGGATTTCAAGAAGGACACAAATAAATCTCATAAAAAAACCCTGAGATTCCATCTCACACCAGTCAGGATGGCTAAGATCAAAAACACAGGAGACAGCAGTTGTTGGCGAGGATGTGGAGAAAGAGGAACACTCCTCCACTGCTGGTGGAATTGCAGGCTGGTACAACCACTCTGGAAAGCAGTCTGGCGGCTCCTCAGAAAACTGGGCATGACACTTCCGGAGGATCCGGCTATACCACTCCTGGGCATATACCCAGAGACGTTACCTGCATGCAATAAGGACACATGCTCCACTATATTCATAGCAGCCTTATTTATAATAGCCAGAAGCTGGAAAGAACCCAGATGTCCCTCAACGGAGGAATGGATTCAGAAGATGTGGTATATTTACACAATGGAATACTACTCTGCAATTAAAAACAATGAATTCACGAAATTCCTAGGCAAATGGTCAGAACTTGAAAATATCATCCTTAGTGAGGTAACCCAATCACAAAAGATCACACATGGTATGAAGTCACTGATAAGGGGATATTGACCCAGAATCTCAGAATACCCTAGACACAATCAGCATATCAATAGATTTCTAAAAAGATGGAAGGAGAGACCCCTGGTCCTGGAAAGACTGGATGTAGGGGAACGCCAGGACAGAGTAATGAGAGGGGGTTGAACGGAGAAAAGAGGGAGGGAAGGGGGCTTATGGGACTTTCGGGGAGGGAGGAAACGGGAAAGGGGAAGTGATTTGGAATGTAAATTAAAAAAATAAAATTAAATTAAATTTAAAAAAAAAAAAAAAAGAAATACAGGAGAACATGAATTAACGGGTAGACGCCCTTACAAAGGAAACACAAAAATCACTTAGAGAAATACAGGGGAATATAGGTCAACTGATGGAGGCCCATAAGGAGGCAACACAAAAATCGCTTTTATGCCTACCATTTTATCTGTATAATTTTTCCATGAAATATTCAATCTTAACACGCTTTTTATATATTTCTTCAATTTTATCAGAGATATTTTCCAGGTAAATCTTTAATTTTATCGGAAAATATTTATAATTTCATTTTCAATCAACTTAGAGATATTTTTATGCCTATCATTTTATCTGTATAATTTTCCATGATAATCTTCAATTTTAATGTTTTTCCATATTTTTCCAATTTTATCAGAAATATTTTCCATGTAAATATTCAATTTTATCAGAAATTGTTTATAATTCTACTTTCAATCAATTTAGGAATATTTTAATTCCTACAAATTTATCTGTATAAATGTCTTCAATTTATCAGAGATATTTACCATGTAACTCATCAATTTTATCAGAAAATGTTTTTATTTCTACTTTCAATCAATTTAGGAATATTTTTATGCCTACTATCTTATCTGTATATTTTTT
Organism: Tokudaia tokunoshimensis; assembly: GCA_036184795.1. Lineage (NCBI taxonomy): Eukaryota > Metazoa > Chordata > Mammalia > Rodentia > Muridae > Tokudaia > Tokudaia tokunoshimensis. The sequence goes on from BTHU01000016.1 coordinate 55,654,212, forward strand.
CATGAAATAGTAAGTTTTAATGTGTTTTTCTATATATTTTTTGAGTTTTATCAGAAATATTTTCCTTGTAGCTTTTCAATTTTATCAGAAAAAGTTTAAAATTCCACTTTCAGTCAACTTAGGAATATTTTTATGCCTACCATTTTATCTGTATAATTTCTCCATGAAACGATCAAATTTAACGTGTTTTTCTCTATATTTCTTCAATTTTATCAGAAATATTTTCCATGTATATTTACACAATGGAATAGTACTCAGTAATTAAAAACAATGAATTCATGAAATTCTTAGGTAAATGGGGAACATGGGTAGGGAAGAGGGCTTATGGGACTTTAGGGAAGGAGGGAACTGGGAAAGGGGAAATCATTTGGAATGTAAATAAAGAATATAGAAAATAAAATAAAATAAATTAAAAAAAAGAAATGAATCAAAGGGTAGATGCCCTTACAAAGGAAACACAAAAATCGTTTAAAGAAATGCAGGAGAATATGGGTCAACAGATGGAGGCCCAGAGGGAGGCAACACAAAAATCGCTTAAAGAAATGAATCAACAGGTAGATGCAATTACAAAGTAAACACAAGAATTGATTAAAGAAATACAGGAGAATATGGATCAACAGATGGAAGTTCATGAGGAGGAAACACAAAAATCGCTTAGAGAAATACAGGAGAACTTGGGTCAACAGGCAGAAATCCTGAAAGAGGAAATGCAAAAATATCTTAAAGAAATACAGGAAAATACAAACAAAGAAGTGAAGGATCTGAGCAAATCCATCCAGGATCTAAAAAAGGAAGTAGAAACAACTAAGGAATCACAAAGGGAGACAACTTGGAGATAGAAAACCTTGGGAAGAAATCAGGAGTCATAGATGCAAACATCAACAATAGAATACAAGAGATGGAAGAAAGAATCTCAGGTGCTGAAGATACCATAGAAAGCATTGACTCAACAGTCAAAGAAAATGCAAAATGCAAAAACCGTGTAAACCAAAACATCCAGGAAATCCAGGGCACAATGAGAAGACCAAACCTAAGGATTATAGGTATAGATGAGAGTGAAGATTTGCAACTTAAAGGGACAGTAAATATCATCAACAAAAACTTCCCTAACCTAAAGAGAGAGATGCCCATGAACATACAAGAAGTCTATATAACTCCAAACAGACTGGACCAGAACAGAAATACCTCCCGTCACACAATAATCAAAACACCAAATGTACTAAACAAAGAAAGAATATTAAAAGCAGTAAGAGAAAAAGGCCAAGTAACATACAAAGGAAGACCTAACCGAATCACATCAGACTTCCCACCAGAGACTATGAAAGCCAGAAGATCCTGGGCAGATCTCATGCAGACTCTAAGAGAACACAAATGCCAGCCTAGACTACTATACCCAGCAAAACTCTCAATCACCATAGATGGAGAGACCAAGATATTCCATTATAAAACCAAATTTACACAATATCTTTTCACAAACCCAACCCTGCCAAGGATAATAGGTGGAAACCGCCAATACAAGGAGAGAAACTACACCCAGGAAAAAATGAGATAGTAACCTTCTTACATCAAACCCAAAAGTAGATAACCACTCAAACATAAAGATAGCGTCAAGAATAGCAGGTGGCAATAATCACTATTCCTTAATCTCTCTTAATATCAATGGTCTCAATTCCCCCAATAAAAAGACATAGACTAACAGAATGGATACGTAAACAGGACCCAGCATTTTGCTGCATGCAGGAAATGCACCTCAGTGTCAAAGACAAACACTACCTCAGAGTAAAAGGCTGGAAAACAATTTTACAAGCAAATGGTCCCAGGAAACGAGCTGGAATAGCCATCCTAATATCAGATAAAATTAACTTGCAACCTAAAGTCATCAAAAAAGACACAGAAGGACACTACATACTGATCAAAGAAAAAATCCACCAAGAAAAACTCTCAATTCTGAATATCTATGCTTCAAATGCAAGGGCACCCTCATTCATAAAAGAAACTTTACTAAAGCTCAAAGCACACATTGCACCTCACACAATAATAGTGGGTGACTTCAACACTCTGCTCTCTGAAATGGATCATTCAAGAAAGCAGAAACTAAGCAGGGACACAGTGAAATTAATTGAAGCCTAGGACTAAATGGAACTAAAAGATATATATAAAACATTTCATCCTAAAGCAAAAGAATATAGCATCTTCTCAGCACCTCATAGTACATTCTCCAAAATCGACCATATAATTGGTCACAAAACAGACCTCAACAGATATAAGAAAATCAAACTAATCCCATGCCTCCTATCAGATCACTATGGAATAAGGGTGGTCTTCAATAACAACAAAAACAACAGAAAGCCTACGTACACGTGGAAGCTTAATAATGCTCTACTCAATGATATATTGATCAAGGAGGAAATAAAGTAAGAAATCAAAGACTTTTTTAAAATTTAATGAAAAGGAAGGCACAACATACCCTAACTTATGGGACACAATGAAAGCAGTGCTAAGAGGAAAATTCATGGCCCTGAGTGCCTCCAAAAAGAAACGGGAGAGAGCATACACGAGCATCTTAATGGCACACCTGAAAGCCCTGAAACAAAAAGAAGCAAATACAGCCAAGAGGAGTAGAAGGCAGGAAATCATCAAACTCAGGGCTGAAATCAATCAAGTAGAAGCAAATAGAACCATACAAAGAATCAACAAAACTAGGAGTTGGTTCTTTGAGAAAATCAACAAGATAGATAAGCCCTTAGCCAGACTAGCCAGAGGGCACAGAGACAGTATCCAAATTAACAAAATCAGAAATGAAAAGGGAGAGATAACAACAGAAACTGAGGAAATTCAAAAAATCATCAGATCCTACTACAAAAGCCTGTATGCAACACAACTAGAAAATCTGGAGGAAATGGACAATTTCCTAGACAGTTACCAAATACCAAAAATTAAATCAGGATCAAATAGACCATCTAAACTGTCCTATATCCCCTGAAGAAATAGAAGTGGTCATTTGAAGTCTTCCAACCAAAACAAGCACAGGTCCAGACAGTTTTAGTTTAGAATTCTATCAGACCTTCAAAGAAGACCTAACACCAATACTCTTCAAACTATTCCACAAAATAGAAACAGAAGGAACACTACCCAACTCATTCTATGAAGCAACAATTACGCTATTACCAAAATCACACAAAGATTGGACAAAGAAAGAGAATATCAGGCCAATTTCTCTTATGAATATCGATGCAAAAATACTCAATAAAATTCTTGCCAACAGAATCCACGAACACATCAAAACGATCATTCACCATGATAAGTAGGCTTCATCACAGGGATGCATGGATGGTTCAATATAAGGAAGTCCATCAATGTAATCCACTACATAAACAATCTCAGAGAAAAAAAACCACATGGTCATTTCATTAGATGCTGAAAAAGCATCTGACAACATTCAGCATCCTTTCATGTTAAAAGTCTTGGAAAGATCAGGAATTCGAGGCCCATATCTAAACATAGTAAAAGCAATTTACAGCAAACTGGTAGCCAACATCAATCTAAATGGAGAGAAACTTGAAGCAATCCTACTAAAATCAGGGACTAGACAAGGCTGCCCTCTCTCTCCATATCTTTTCAATAGAGTACTTGAAGTTCTAGCTAGAGCAATTAGACAACAAAAGGAGGTCAAAGGGATACAAATTGGAAAGGAAGAAGTCAAACTATCACTATTTGCAGACGATATGATAGTATACTTAAGCGACCCAAAGAACTCCACCAGAGAACTCCTATAGCTGATAAACAACTTCAGCAAAGTGGCCGGATATAAAATCAACTCAAGCAAGTCAGAAGCCTTCCTATACTCAAAGGATAAACAGGCTGAGAAAGAAATAAGAGAAATGATACCCTTCACAATAGCCACAAACCATATAAAGTATCTTGGTGTGACTCTAACCAAACAAATGAAAGATCTGTATGACAAGAACTTCAAGTCTCTGAAGAAAGAAATTGAAGAAGACCTCAGAAGATGGAAAAATCTTCCATGCTCATGGATTGGCATTGTGCCTAAATATGTCTAAAATAAATCACTGGTGTCAGATTCCAGAAGTTTGAATGGCTAAGTCATACTGTACTGAATTACATTCTTGCCTCTCCTAAAATTGTTCTGCCAGTGTTATAACTTGCCAGGAACCCCACACTGCCACAGTAGAGATGACAATGTGTTCACTATGCCCTACATCCAGTGAGGTCTGTGCAATTATCAAACAGCTCATGGAGCAGTATGTGGTACTAGAAGATGGTATAACACTAATATCCAATTATTAGTGATTACATACCATGCATGTCCTTTTGGGTCTGAATTACCTCATTCAGGATGATATTTTCTAGTTCTATCCATTGATGCAAAACTCAGGATGTCTTCCTTCTTTTTTTTTTTAATTTAATTTTATTTTTTTTAATTTACATTCCAAATCATTTCCCCTTTCCCGTTTCCTCCCTCCCCGAAAGTCCCATAAGCCCCCTTCCCTCCCTCTTTTCTCCATTCAACCCCCTCTCGTTTCTCTGTCCTGGCATTCCCCTACATCCAGTCTTTCCAGGACCAGGGGTCTCTCCTTCCATCTTCTTAGAAATCTATTGATATGCGAATTGTGTCTAGGGTATTCCGAGAATCTGGGTTAATATCCCCTTATCAGTGACTGCATACCATGTGTGTTCTTTTGTGATTGGGTTACCTCATTAAGGATGATATTTTCAAGTTCTGACCATTTGCCTAGGAATTTCGTGAATTCATTGTTTTTAATTGCAGAGTAGTATTCCATTGTGTAGATATACCACATCTTCTGATAGTTGAGTAGTATTCCATTGTGTAAATGAACCACATCTTCTGTACCCATTCTTCCATTGTGGGATAACTGGGTTGTTTCCAGCTTCCCCTATTACAAAAAAAGTTCGATATGAATATAGTGAAACATGTGCCCCTGTGGCATTGTAGAATATCTTTTGGGTATATGCCCAAGAGTGGTATAATTGGGTCTTCAGGTAGACCTATTTCCAATTGTCTGAGGAACCTTCAGATTGATTTCCAGTTTGCAATCCCACCAGCAATGGAGAAGTATTCGCCTTTCTCCACATCTTTCCCAACATGTGCTGACACCTGAGTTCTTGATCTTAGCCATTCTTATTAGTTTAAGGTGGAATCTCAAGGTCATTTTGATTTGCATTTCCCAGATCACTAAGGCCTTTGAACATTTCTTTAAGTGCTTCTTAACCATTCGAGATTCCTCTATTGTGAGTTCTCTCTTTAGCTCTATACCCCATTTTTTGATTGGGTTGTTTGGTTTTTGGTGGCTAGCTTCTTGAGTTCTTTATATATTTTGGATATTAGCCCTCTAGTGGATGTGGGGTGTATGAAGACTTTTTTCACAATCTGTAGATTGCCAGTTTGTCTTATTAACTATCCTTTGCCTTACAGAAGCTTTCCAGTTTCATGTGGTTCCATTTATCAATTCTTGAACTTAGAGCCTGAGACATTGGCATTCTGTTTAGGAAATTTCCTAATTTTTAAATTTTTTAGGATTTAAAAATGGAACTAGAAACAATGAAGAAATCACAAAGAGAGACAACCCTGGAGCTAAAAAACCTAGGGAAGAGATCAGGAGTCATAGATGGAAGCATCAGCAGCAGAATACAAGAGATAGAAGAGAGAATCTCAGGTACAGAAGATACCATAGAAAACATTGACACAACAGTCAAAGAAAATGCAAAAAGCAAAAAGTTCCTAACCCAAAACATCCAGGATATCCAAAAAACAATGAGAAGACCAAACCTAAGAATAACAGGTATAGAAGAGAGTGAAGATTTCCAACTTAAAGGGACATTAAATATCTTCAACAAAATTATAGAGGAAAACTTCCCTAACCTCAATAAAGTGATGTCCATAAACATACAAGAAGCCTACAGAACTCCAAACAGACTGGACCAGAACAGAAATACCTCTCATCACATAATAATCAAAACACCAAATGTAAAAAACAAAGAAAGAATATTAAAAGCAGTAAGGGAAAAAGATCAAGTAACATATAAAAGAAGACTATCAGGATTACACCAGACTTCTCACCTGTGACTATGAAAGCTAGAAGACCCTGGGCAGATCTCATACAGACCCTAAGAGAACACAAATGCCATCCCAGGCTACTATACCCAGAAAAACTCTCAATTACAGTAATTGGAGAAAACAAAATATTCCATGACAAAACCAAATTTACACAATATCTTTCCACAAATCAATCCCTACAAAGGATAATAGATGGAAAACACAAATACAAGGAGGGAAACTATGCCCTAGAAAAAGGAAGGAAGTAATCTTTCAACAAACCCAAAAGAAGATAGTCACACAAACATAATTCCACCTCTAACAACAAAAATAACAGGAAGTAACAATAACTTTTCCATAATATCTCTTAATATGAAAGTTAATATTACCAACATGTCCTAATCGATTGAAATTCAAAAATATGAGGAATTAGAAATTTGTTGGCTCTCACCCAGCTTGTTAATTGGAGAAATATGTCCAAAATTGTACAACTCATATACACTTTGTGCTTGTTTGTACATGACAGTGTCTTGCTGTGTACCACATAATGGTCTTGAAATCATGCTTATCCTATCTCAGCCTCTCTATTATTAGGATTGTTTATTTTATGTTTTTACACTAAGCTATGGTTTTCAGAACAGTTTACATATTTCAAAATTATTTATACAGCCAAAAGACATGTAGACAATTAATTTGGGAGGTAGCTTGTAAGAGAACAACAAAGAGTGAGACCGAATGTTTTGCTTGATATTTATAATTATTTTATCAATTTTGAAGATGACCTTATAAGCTGCTCTTTTTCTCAGATGAATACTTTTCAAAATCATCACAGCCAATGAACCAGAATCTTACCCCCACCTAATGTCTGTGCCACCCTCCAAGCAGAACCATTGTTCATTGAAACAGTTGAAGAATGACTTCATGGATAGACCATCTTAATACACACACCATTTCTTAAATGAATGTAAACTGTTCCCTAGGGGCTGAGAATGATGATAATCACTCAAGTCAAATAGCTTTGATCATAGCAGGAAATCTGTACCCAAATAATTGCACCTACAATTCATTCCTTGACACAGCAGAACTGTCAACTCTTAGCTTAGCTACTATGGAGGTAAAATCTTTTGGTGATATGAGGGACATTGAAGTACAGCCTTATTACAATGAACTCTAATGTCTAAAAATTGTTCTTATTTTAGGTTCATTCCACAGTAAGAGCCAAAATTTTTGTCTTACTAAAAACAAATCAAACAAACAAAAAGACTTTATCTTTTTATGTTCATTTAATAACATGTCCATCATTTTTATGATTGGTATAAATATATATATTGTGTTGAATAATAATAAAAAAAACCTCTAGCCCAGAATCTGTTCCTGTCTGAAAGAACTGTAGGGACAAAAATGGAACAAGCCTGAGGGAAAGGAGGTCCAGTGACAGGTCTAAATCGGGATCCAGCTCAAGGGGAGGTCCCAAGGCCGAGACTATTACTGATGCTATGGTGTGCTTACAGATAGGAGCTTACCATGGCTGCACTCCCAAAGGTTCAACAAGCAATTGAAAGAGTTAGATACAGATACTTATACCCAACCAATGGACAAAAGCCTGGGACCCCTGTGTTTGAATTAGGGAAAAACTGGAAGAAGCTGAGGAGGAACACAACCCACTGGAAGACCAGCAGTCTCAACTAACCTGGAACTCTGTGATCTCTGACACTAAGCCACCAACCAGGCAGCATACACCAGCTGATAAGAAGCCCATGACACATATACAGCAGAGGACTGCCTGGTCTGGTGAGAGAAGAGTCACCTAACCCTTGTGAGACTTGAGGCTCCAGGGAGTGAGGAGGTCTGGTGTGGTGGAGACATCCTCTTGAAGATGAGGAGGGTGGTGGTGATGGAGAAGAGGTATGGGATGAGGAACAGTCTGAGGGTGAACCGGGAGAGGGATAAAGACTGGACTTTAAGATAGATTAAACACAGAGAGAGAGAGAGAGAGAGAGAGAGAGAGAGAGAGAGAGAGAGAGAGAGAGAGAGAGAGATAACATAAACTCTAAGGAGTTGCATGTAGTTATGTAGTTGCCTAATGGATCTCCACACTGCACACTAATGCCATATTACTAGTTACTTTGTACTAGTCAAAGAGAACAGAAATAAGTGTTGTCTCTCAATTGTGGCTTTATTTAAACAACTTCACTAAAAGTATACATTTCAATGTATATAAACTTCACAGTCCTTACATAATCTTTTTATCATTAATCAGAGTTCAGGAGAATAATACAATTTTAAAATAAAATTACTTTGGAAACAGAAACTATTTAAAACTCAGAATGTAGTTTCATTGACCTGCACTACAGATTTTAGGGGACTGAAAAACAATACTTTAATTAAATTATTATAGAGAAATCCAACTTTTATTAAAGTAGAACAACATCTAGTACATTAATTTCATGACTAAATTCACTTAAAACTTTTACAATGTTTTAGTGTATTGTTTTGCCCATCCTAATTTCACTGCTGTCTTTTGCTGTCTTTCTGCATCCATCCCAACTTTCTAACCATAACTTGAATCCAATTCCTGCTCTGGTCTTTTCTCTGTGACCCAGGTATAAATAATAATGGGTGATGACATAGCACTTGCTAAATGCATTTTAGCAACTCTCCTTTAGGCACTTAGCAATCCAATAAGTGGGTGTTTTGTGGGCTGTTCTTATATGTTTGGTTTGGTTGGTTGGTTGGTTGGTTTGGTTTGGTTTGTTCAGCCCTAGTTACCAGCCTGGAGCAATAACAACTGATTGGGGATGAGTGGGTGAGAATCCATGCTGATTTCCTGAAGGAAGCCATCCAACATTCTTCAGTATGAAAGTGGTAAAAAGGAAATGTAGATTTTTTTCCCCCAAATACTAACTTCAGTCTTCTGCTGCATGACATTAATGCCTCTATTTGGATGACTGCCAAATTTCATCTAAGAAGTATTATAGCACTTGGACAACTTTTTCACCATTTCTGCTGCTACCAACTCTCTCTCTCTCTCTCTCTCTCTCTCTACATATATATATATATATATTCCCACCTACAGTTACTCATACCTAAAAGTCTTCTCTTCCCTCTAGGAAGAGAGGTGCCACATAAAAGCTATGAATAGCTCCTGCACAGGAGGCCCACACATCACTGCTGTTGCTATATTTCTAGTGATCCCTTAGAAATTCCAGCATATAGTGTAAATCATCAAAAGCAAGATTAATATGCAGCAGGAAGTAGCCTTTGACTACCAAAAGAGTTTTAGGGCAAAGAAAACAAACATTGCTCTTACTGGGAATGTAGTAAAGGCATGATTATCAATATGAAAACCCACATTGGAACAAGGTTACACAATAGTTCTTAAACACACAGAAGACTGGAAAGAGTGGAAAACACAGGCAAACACTGCTCAATAGTCTACATTATAAGCTCCACGAAGGACTGGAGTAACAGAAAATGATTAAGGATCATGTGGGAACTATACCACTTACAAGGCCTTTGTGCCATTGACCAACACACCGAGACCATGGTTCCAAAGAAATAACATAGGTATAGTCAAGGAGGGAAAAAAATCCCATCAGTATTTTCTATTAATATACAGCTCATGTGCCTTTTAAAATTCACAGGGAATAGCAAAGAGATTTGGAGTAAGATAGGTACAGATCGGGAGATAGGTGTGTATGCTAAAGGGCACATGCATGGTTTCTTTTGTTGTATGTCTCTGGATGCCAACAGAATAGGCTGGAAACTGAAAACTCACTAGAACATCTCAGTAAGCAAGTTCCCCACATAAATGAATGAAGGGAACACTTGTCAGGCTCTGAGCTGCCTTAATTCATTCCCCAAATGAGATGTAGACTGGAAATGTTAATGTTTGGGGAAGATTAATTACATTGTGTGATGGGTCATTTATCTTGTAGCACTTATTGACCTTCATATACCAAATAATTGCTAAGAATATTCAATAGCTTCTATAACAGCAATCAGACAACACACACATATTTGTCAGCGGAGTTTATCCTTAATAAAATGACCCCACACATTATTAGAGCTTTTAAAACTCTAACTAAACTGATAAATATATATTGGAAAACCCAGGTTTGTTACTTCTTTCTTTTTTGAACTACAACTATTCTTTTCAGTCCATGCTGCTCTCTATAGAGTATTTGACATATATTACCCTAGATACCTCCCTCTTTAACATACACTAATCCATTTTCTGCTCCCAATTATCCTGTCACTGTTATCTATAACATTCATTCCACCAGAAAATACAAATTATCATTTTATTTAATTCCCACAGCATTTAACACCATTCTCCCATTCTATATCCTTAAAGCTAATTTGTCTGTCCCTAAAACAACTCTTTCTTGGAATAGGCCATCATATCTCCTGATATCTAATTCAAAATCTGTCTGAATCTGAAGTGATTTTATATTCTCCTTCTAATGTTTTTTGTCTGGGCAACCTAATCTAGTATTTTTGTTAATATCACTACTTAAATGGTCATATTACACAAATTAATTAAATGGAAAAACTTTTTGTATGTTGGACTTACTAAAATAATACTTAATTTTCAATTATTCCTATAACTCTTATAATACTTGTAAACCTTGTTTAAAAAATAGCCTAGGTTTACTAAAACATGAAGAAATGCAAGTGTAAAACAATATTTCTACTTTGAGTAGAAAAATGAAGATATTTTCATCTACATTGAACTAAAACTGTTATATCATTTCTCAGTTCAGATCCATCTGTGGTTTTTGAGATGGGTCTCTCACTGCCCTAGACCTCACCAAGCAAGCCCTGGGCATTCACTTGTTTCTCCCTTCCCAGTGCTGGGATTGCAGTGGCATGCCAACACACCCAGCTTCTGTCCATGAGTTCTAGGGGTTGAAAACAGGTCCTCATGCCTATATGGCAAACACTTTACCCATTAAACTACCACCCACCAATAAAAACAGCAGCAGCAAAAGGATAATGATTATAAAGAAAAAAACATTTGGTATCCTTCAGTAGTCATATGTGGTAAGATCTGAACACAGAGAACTATACTCTATCTAGAGTTCAGTTTCAAAGTTTTTATTCAGTATTCTTACTTTCCAAAGCAAAATTTTGCTGCTTTAATCCCTGTAAGCTCATATGTGCCCTGCTTAGTTGATTCAGGATGCTGTGTTCTCCATCCTCTCTGACTCTTACAATATTTCTGACCACTCCTCATCTGTGGAATTCCCAAAGCTCTGAGGGATTTGTCTGAGGCAGCAAGCCCAGGGCCTTCATGGGCCTGTACTAGGTCCTCTGCACATATATTATAGCTTTTATCTTAGTGTTTCCATGGGACTCCTGACTGTGAGAAAAAAAAATGGGTCCCTAGTTCTTGGGCACAAGCTTCTTGGGACTCTTTTCCTCTTGTTGGGTTTCTATGTCCAACTTCAGTATAGAAATTACTGCTTTGTCTTATTATATTTAATTTGTCACGTTTGACTGTTATCTTCTAGAAGCCTGTTCTTTTCTAATAAGAGATAGGGAAAGTGTGAATCTGGAGGGGAAGGGATGCAGTAAAGAACTGGGATTAGTGGAGGACAGGGAAAATATAATCAGGATATATTGGATTTGAAAACTATCCATTTCAATTTTAAGAAAAAAAAGTCATAGCTATAATTTAAATTATTTTCTTAACCTGTAAAAAAAAAGTCAGAACTCATGACAAAATCTCTATGACAGTTTTAAAGTACTACTATAACCCAATGCTACAGGCTTTAAAATAACCCCCAAAAGAATATTGCTTGGTGTTACAAGGTATACCAATGAGCATGCAGATAAGGGGGAATGGTTCCAGAAACAACAAGTATAGCTAATATGATATGGGCAAAATAGTCAGGATTAGTAAGGAAATATATGTTTATTAATATGGATATTAAATGGAAAAACTCAGATGGAGGGAAATAATGTCTCCACTAAGTCTAGGAATGAGGAAAATGCTTAATAACTTAAGAAAACAATGTTTTGACCTGTATGATGGGAAACGTTTGTGCAGAGAAACTATGTTTAAAGGATGTTTAGAAGATTGCAGAAGAAACTACAGGATAAAATTGAACAGATATGCCTTGATAATGAGACCATAGGTCATTTTCTCTTTGCATTTCTTTTACATTTTCTGTCTCAAGTGCATTGTTTTATCTGGTCTCAAGGGAAAAGAATGTACCTAGTTGGGTAGTGACTTGAAAGTGCCCTATTGGGATAATACCCAGGAGGGACCCCTCCCTTCTCCAAGATGAAGGGGAGGGAGAATGGTGGAGGGGCCATGTAAAGGGACTACTGGGAGAAGGGGGAGGAGCTGTGATGAGGATGACAAGTGAATAAATAAATAATAAATCAATAAAACTGTAAACAATGTAGTCATATAACAAAATACAAAATAGTCTTCCTCGATATAGAGAAATTATTATTTTACTCAATATGCAATTTAATATAAAACTTGTAAACAAGAATTTTAAATTTCATGTTAAAGTTTAAGTTCTCTAACATCAAATATTTATTACTTCATTATGTGAGCTCTCCACTTTCATGCCAATAATGCTAAAACATTTTTTCAATTAAGCTAAAAACTAAAAGTCTTATGATAATATTCATACTTGTTCACCTTGTTTGCTTTTTTTTTCTGAAAATACAGATTATTAACCCACAATGTTCAATTTTAGAATGAACAGATGGGGCTGAATTGTGTGGAAATGTTTCTCTAAATATCCTCCGCACATTATGAGAGACATATTGTGCATTCTTTTGGGGAATATTTTTAACTAGCAAGAGTTATAATATTGAATGAGAATCATCTCCATTTAATGATTGCCACAAATGGGCAGAAAAAAAAGAATAGGGGTTGATCTGTGCTTCTTTTTCAATGTAGAACATTTTTCCTAAAGAAACACCTTTTTGTGTGTTTAGTGGGATTTAACAAATCATCTACATTAGTTTTTATAGCTAAAACATATTACAAAATACATAATATATAATCAAAATCATTCAATAACCACATGTTCTGTTAATATAGATAGAGAGGGAATAATAACTATTCTCTGGTTAAATATAAGAATGAAATAAAAAGTTGAAAAATATTTAAAAGTTTATTACAGTGCTACAAAATTTAAGTGTGCCTTGAAAATGATATACAGTTAAATTCATCATTATTCAGCAATGTTTGTGAATTATCATTAATAAATATTCATAGTATATAACCTGGAGAACAGTAAAGTGAATGCATATGTAAAAGTTCCAGGAAACCAGAAAGAATGTTAAAGCGTTCATCTCTGAAGTATTTATCATAATAATCTGTGCATTTGGAAAACGTCCCTTTATTTCCCAGTGCAGTGATGATCCTGGATCTTCTGAGACTCCTTCTTCACATCCCTAAAGCAAATTGTCTCATTAAAAAAATAATAAAATCAGCTCCCATGTGGTTCACTATCAGGGGCAGAACAAGTGTCAGAATGCCTGGGCACTAACAAATCCTACTTAGAAAAACAAACAAACAAACAAACAAATAAATGTGAGAGTAGAGAGGTGGAGAAAAAAATTTGGGTTGATCAGAAAGTTTATATATAGAAATTTAGAATTTACAATGGTCAACATCTAGCCATAGATGATCCAAGTGTGTCGTAATACAACTTAGCAGAAATTCAAGTAAGAAAAGAATCTCTGTGATGTAGATGATTTGAAGGGTTTTGTGGGAAGACAAGACTTACAAGATTTTAGAAAACACCAATTTGATAATGAAGATTTTCCCTAGAGATTTCTGAAAGAATAGCAGGGTCCACTATGAAAATGAGCTTTAGAGATTGATAGAGAACATCTTATTTTATTTGACAAATTAAGATGGTGTCTTGGTCAGTGTTCTATTGCTATGAAGAGAAACCATGAACATGGCAATTCTTATAAAAGGAAAGCACTTAATTGGGCCTGCTTATAGTTTCACTCCATTATCCTTACAGCAGGGAGCATTGCAGCACATGGGCAGACCCCTGCTCTCTGAGAGTTCTACATCCAGATCTGCGGGTAGCAAGAAGAGAGAGCCACTGGGCCTGGCTTAGGATTTTGAAACCCCAAAGTTCACCCCTAGTGACACACTTCCCCCACGAAGACCCCACCTACTCCAACAAGATCACACCTCCTAATATCTCTCCTATGACACTCTCATAGTGACGTTCCAGGTGACCAAGTATTCCAATATGTAGGCTATGGTACATGAATCTATATACCTTTCAAGAGCTACTAACAACCTCAGTCAGCCATAATAAAGGGAAGAGAGTCTATGATAGCCAGAACTGTGTAGATTTGGGAAATAATTATCTGTGAGTGAGTGGTATTCCTGTGAGTGAGAAAGTCAAGTCTGCAGATGGTTCTCTTATACTAGTCTGTCAGTATTTTAGATTACCCTGCAATTGCAGTCTTTCAGGTGGAAGTCTCCTGGTTGCTTAACAACTGATAGTACGCCTTCTTGTCAAAGAACAGTGTTGGGAAGATGGTCCACCGCTATACAAATAGAATGACTGATTCATAAGAGCTGAGAAAAATGGCAGTCTTTGGGCAGACTTGTTTGTTTCACTGCTCCCAGACACCCTTTCCTCAGAACCAAGCCAAAGCTGGTCCTTGGCAGCCTAACCTCAAATACTGAGTTTTCTGATACATAATATAATGAAAAACATGAGGAAAAATTCTCTGGGATTGTTGATATGATACTGTCAATGACTTGGTTTTGTGGAGAGATTTAGGCAATCCAGGAAATTTATACACAGAAGAAATATTGCAAAAGGAAATTTAGGAAGAGTTTTAGACAGGAGAGAGTAGGAAAGAGAGAAACCTCATAAAAAGAGAAAAGAGAAAAATGGTTGCAATTTTAAAATAATATTTGAGGTAGTGACTAAAAGAAGCATATATCTGAGGTATAAAGTTTGATCCCTGCAAACTTCCCCAAAATGAAAGCCTCAGCAATGCCCTGGAATGTGGGGAGAACTTCATCTTAAGAGGAAAAATAATAGTCATCTCAGATTGATTGAACAGCCTAGCCAAGAGGCAGGAGTCAGTAAGCACTCAGCAGGGCTGTCCCCGGGGGTCCTTCAGCAGTATGTCCATTGTTCAGAACTGAGGTCACACAAGAGTTGTTCTCCAAAGTGTTTCTCTGTCATCATGAACTTGAATAGGAGCAGTTTCAAAAATGGGAGAATTACAATAAAGTAATTTTTTATTTGGAATTATATTTTATCTTTTTAAAAAGTTATTTGAGGAAAAAAGAAAAGTATATCTGAATATGAAAATCCTACTAGATCCCAAGAAGAAACTGCATATTTCTGAAATTAAAATAGTTAATTTCTTGTTTTCTAAAGTCAAATTTGAATAATCCCCAAATCAGCAAATTATACTTATCTCTAATAAAAGAGTAAAAGGTGAGGTGTTCTTAATATTACTTTAAACAACAAGCTAATGTCAATCCTAAAATATTAATATGTATAATACATATGTATAATCTTATTAAATATCACATCTAAAGTGTATGGATCACCAAGGCCGTTTTAAATTACTAACTCCTCAGAGAGACATGAGATCATCTCTACTATAAAAGTCATACAGTGGATATCAATTTAAATTAAGGATGGGATACATTTATGTATTATTCTAAAAGTGTGAAAAATTCTGGTGAAAAGTAATTACATTCTAAGTGCATTTGAATTAACCCTCTAAATTTAACTTGGAACAAAAATAATGAAAGCTTATTATATGCTCTAATGAATACAGTTTTACTCCCTGCTGTTTAGAAACAGATCTTAGTGCATGCCAAAAAAGTAGATTTGCTGCTGTCCTGCCTCAAGAACAGAAGAATAAATGCCCTGTGTTTTCTTGAAGATAACAGAGGTTCCCCTACCATAAACAATTCTGTACCTGTGCTGACTGGCAGTAAGTCGTGTGTTAGTAAATAAGTCTCCCCATCCCAATATTCCCCTCTGTTCCTTCTCTTGCTTCAGTCATTTCAAGTAATGATAAATTTCTCAGCTAGTTATATCATTGAGTCTTGAACAGTGTTATGCAAAAGCTCTATTATCTAAGCAATTTTATATTGTTCCTAAAAGAAAGATAACCTCTGTGGGCCTGAGGCTTTCCATGGAGATCTCTGGCCTAGTCAAGTGCAGTGAGAGTTCTGGCGAAGGGGAGCTGATGGTTTCCACTGCTGCAGTTGGCTCCGCCTCGGTCTGTTGCTCTGGTTGCCCTGCTGAGTCGGACCAGACTGGGTGGACAGGAGGTCGGTCCACTAGCGAGGGAGGAGTGCGGTGGAGACAGCTCCTATGGCAGGAGCCAGGGGTCAAAGGGGCGTGGCCGAACACTGCCATCCCTTTGCAGGCGACTAGCTGGGTCTCCGGTGTTAGGTGTTAAAAGCCAGAGCTTGACCTGGGACCGGGCTGTCTGTTCACAGCTCACCACCCCACAAACCTTTTCCTTTTTCTTCTAGATGAATACTTTATGAAAATGGTAGTGAGCCATGTTGAGGCAAAAACAATGATTCATTTACTGTAGAGCAGCAACTTAGATTATTGCCTGTGTCTCTGGTCCTTAAAGAGCAAGATCTGCCACACCCAGATCTTCTACTTATGGACTCTTAAGAAACAAATCTCTCTATTGGTTCTATGCATATTTGCTGTGAACTGAAACATTCCATCCTGGAAAAAAGGGAAAGATTTCTGAGATTCAGGAAGCTAAGGAAACAGGATTAGGAAGTTCACAAAACTTACAAGACTCAGGAAGTCTAGTAGTTAGTTATAAGACACATATGAAAGTATGTAAAGCTAACAAAGAATTTTAAGGGGATGGAATTATGATAGAAATTTGGTCTGGGAGCTGTAAGCATTCAGATGCCATGATTCATTACAAAGGCTGGGGTGGGCTTTTCAGTGATGAGCAGAATTGAGTCAAACTAGTTCCAGTAACCCCTCACCATGCTCTATAACTCCAGTAAAAACAAAGCTCCACGTGGGTCAGACAGTTGATTCCAGCTACCATGGGTGTTCTCTCTAGAATGAATAGACATTTATTCACAGCTCCCAAAGGAAAATCACACACCACAATTGCAAATAGATTTCTATTATCCCCACACTTCCTCTAAATCTTTAAATTCCCTGTTAAATGATATTAATGATGTGTACTTGGTATAATTAGAATTTTACTAACAAAAGACATTTATTTTTTTTTTTTTGCTTTTCTCAGTGGTATAAAAACCTTTTTGAAATCAATAACAGAGAAATAATGTATATACTGAACCTCTAGAATAGAAAAAATCCAAAAAAAATAGCTCTATATGCAATCAAATTCTAGACAATTTTACTCACATAAATAAACATAAACTTTTACAAAACCAAGTTCTCTCTGGTATCAGGAATCACCCTCAAGTAATTTAGGTAGTAGCACACCAGAGACTACTAATGTTCTGGGAATACATACGTGTTTTTCTTTCACCCCGTAATCATGTTAAAGTCATGTCAGTAGATGTTAGCAAAAGTAATTCCCCTTTCCTCTGTGTCAGCAGGTTTTGAGAAGGCAAATGCCCCACAGTCCATCTGTGAAATGAAGAACAATCATAGTGGCCACTGTGGTATACCATTAAGATTTCTCGTAAGTACTGAAAACAGTGCAAATGTGTAAAACCGCAACCCTTCTTTCCCAATATAAGAGAACCAACACTAGGCAGAAGGAAAGGACTTAGCTCTCATCTGTGTCACAGTGGCAATACATGTATTCTCCACAGTGCTCTTTGACATAACTATATCAGCACTGAAGATGCTAAACAAATCAAGAATGCTGTATTTGAACTCTAATATCACACATATCCCAAAGAGAATTCTTTCAAACTGGTGGAGAATTATCAGGTCTTTCAATTTCAAATTGGCATACAAATATCAGAAACCTTATAACTCTCCATTGGTGATCTTTACCCACAATTCTACTGTTTCCATGGCAATGCAATCTTGTTACTGTAGTCATAATTTTTTGAGTTATTATGAAGAAAATGTTAATGCCATTTCCGCATTTTTTTAAAAAAAAAAGTTAGTTCCTCATACATTCTTTTCTCTCTCCAAGAGGTTGGAACAGAGATTGAGGAGAAGAGAGTGAACACAGAGCATTTTAGGAAAACAGACTGCACAGAAATGTGCTAGAAGCAACTGCTTGAGAAAATTGAAAAATGGGTTTTCTAGCAGGTTAATACATCTCCATGAGAACTTCTTACGGAGCCAAAATAAATTGCAAATCATTAGCATTAAACATCAGTCAGGATTATAGTGGCCATCAGTCATCATTGATGGCTTCCTGCAGTCAGCGTCCTTGCCAGCTATATAAAGCTCTTTTGCTGTGTGTTTTTAGAATAGCTCACATGCATTCCCTCAGTTGAAATGAGGGTGTTTATGTTCAAATAGTCAAGGTGCCTTTACTTTTTGTTCTGTTCCGGTTTTTGGTTGTTGTTTTCAATTCTCTGTTCTTACCTTGTATTCCATGTTTAAAATTTTTTATTTCATATTTCTTAAAAGATGGAATAAAGATTATGAAAGGCAACTGGTGAACTTTATGACAATCCATGTTCCTGCAGTTCCTGACAATGTCATTTTTCACACAGTGTAGTAGTGTGTGACTCTGCACCAGTGCTCTTTTCGTTAAAAGTATATAATTGTTTCTTCTGAGAACAGCAATAACACTCATATTTTGATACTAAGGCAATGAATATTTGAAAAGACTGAAACATATGCTACAAGAAAAAAATAACAAGTTAGAGTCATTCATTTATTCAACCATACCAAAATAGTTTGAGGGATGACTAAGCTATGGAGGGACTGGCACTTTGGTATGCAGTACATGTTTGGCTCAGTGATTCTAACATCCAGGACTACTCTGACCGAATTGCAAGTCCCAGGGGAACAGCCTCAGTTGTTTAAACTGGGTGCTTAAGTGTAAGTGATGTGTTTATAACCCCATAAATTTCTTTTATAAGGAGTGGCTGTGGTGGGGCTTACTCAAAGCAATCATATTTCATATGGAACAATAGAGAGCGCTAGAAATGAGTCGAGATAAAAACGAGCCAAGTACTTTCTTCTGAATTGTCACTTGTGAAAGGGCAAGGATGCAAAAACATAAAAGAAAGCAAAAATAAAAATGAGAAAAATAGAAAGAGAACAAAGAGGCAAAGGTTTTACGTCTAAGAGTAATTTGATAACTCTCGAGGGATTAAGAGCTGACCAAACAGGGGAGCTCTCTCACAGTTTGCATGAAGTCAGTGAATAAAATGATCTCTCTCAGCTCAAGAAACCATACTCCATATCATCCTCCCTGTGTGCAAATATTTAATTATATTGGTGGGCATTACCCAAATATTTAACATTTCTTAAATAGGTCCCTTCTAAAGCTAACATCTAATTCTAGAACACCCCAAAGTTCAAAACATAAAGCAGTATCAAAATTCTATTTCCATGAATAGAATCATGCAATGAGGACTATGCAGTATTTTTTATGCCAACATTGTAATTTCTGATTAATCTATACGTGAGACTTGACAGTGTTCCAACATTTAACAATTTTTCCCTACTTTCTGTAGTACTTGATGCTAACAACTGTTTACGTAGAAGCTTGTACATTTGGGACAACATGAGACCAATATTTGGCTGATACCAAGTATTAAGAGCACACTTTTGGACTTACCTAGGGTGATCCCACCACGATTGAAACTTGGAGTAGATTTTATTCTGGCTCACTATTTCACTATTGCTCTTTTGTAATCTTATACCTTACTGTTCACTTTAAGGAAACATCTTCTCTGAAAAATAACAATACATTTGCCTTCTCATGTTCAGACTCTAAGATCAAATTGCTAAAGGGGTCATTTTTGGATTCTGCACCTATCCCAGGTAATGTTATAACATAAATATTTGTGGCATGCCGTGGAAGTAAGAGCATTCATACTTGCCCCCTGAGCACAAGACATGTTGGAGGGGATGTGGTGGTTTATATCACATCTCTGGTCTCTGGGTCATAGATTGTTCTTATAAGAATTACGGAAAATCTGGCTATTGCTGGGTATCAGAGAAGCTTTGAAGGAATAAAATGACAGACCAAGGAAACTTGGCTAATTTAAGTCAAGGAGAAAAGCTAGAGAAATGTTTTAAAGAATCTCTTACCCTCTATAGCTGGAGGGCTGATGGTACTTTAACAAAAATTAGGACCTCATCTAAACAGCGGGGAAGGTTGAATTATTGGCTTTACAAAAGTGTTAGGCTATATTCAAGGTTGTAATAAAAAAGTACCAAAAACCTGAGCTGGACTTATTGGGATAGATATATGAGGGCAGATGTTTTAATGATTAAAGTGAGAGGAAAAGAAATCACCATCCCTGCTTTCCCAGCTTTGAGAAATGAAGTTGAAGAGCATGGCATTGTAATAGCCACAATCATTTCACCTGGTCTAGAACATAAGGATTAAGAAATGGATAATTGGATTGTATCAGCTCAGAAGTAATGCTAAGTTGATGAAGACAAAGTGGAGAAGATTGTTGAGAATATTTTTGGGTACAATAAACCATAGATCTAAAGCATTGAAAGAAAAAGAAGAAAGCAGGGAAGAAATGGATGGGAGATTTAAAGTTATATTCATGATGATCAAAAAGACTACTTGAATTTATCAATAGTTATAAAAATTTTTAAGATGAAGATCTAAGGAATATCCCATTAGCATGCTAACTGAAACTCTATCTGGCTCTAAATTATGTGCACACAAAATTGGATACCAAAACATTTTCAAGGTTAAGACATAATTTCCAGATGAAAAATAACACCATGATTATTTAATTCCTCCCTCTATATGAGATTTGAGCATCCTTGCTTGTGCCTTCATTCTTGTTTAACTTCTTTGAGTCTGTGGAGTATACCATGGGTATCCTAAATAGTCATAAGAGGCAGATGAAGAAAGGAAACAGAGTGGGAGAAGGTATGGGGGAATGGAGGAGTTCAGGATCAGGTATGGGAGTCACAGGAGGGATGACAAAATGGCCATAAGAATGAATGGAAATCTGCAACTGACACTGGCAAGGGTGGGAAGGTGGGGGGCATCTTCAGGAAGAGACAGAGATCTGGGATAATGGATACACTCTAGGGATATGGAACCTGAAAAGGCCACCTCCTATAGACAGGCAGGAACCCCAATGGAATGATAAGGGCACCAACTCACCCACAAAACTTTCAACCGCAAATTTATCCTGTCTACAAGAAATGAAGGCATGGCAGAAGGAGCAGAGACCGAGGGAATGGCCAACCAATAACCAGTCCAACTTGAGACCCATCTCATGGGCAAGCACCAATCTCCAACATTATTAATGGTACTTTGTTAAACTTGCAGACATGAGTCTAACATGGCTGTCCTCTGAGAGGCTCCACTCACCAGCTGATTCAGACAGATGCAGACAGCCACAGCCAAACAATGGTTGGGTCTGGGGACTCTTGTGAAAGAATAGAAGGAAGAATTGCAGACCAGAAGGGGATAAGAACTCCACAGGAAGACAAACAGAAATCAACTAACCTGGAACCTTGGGGCTCTCAGAGACTGAACCACCAACCAAAGAGCACCAGCTGGACCTAGGCCTACTCATACACATGAAGGAGATATGCAGCTTGGTCTTCATGTGGGTCCCCGAACAATTGGAACAAGTGGAAATCCCAAAAGCTGTTGCCTGTATGTGTGATAAGTTCTTCTAGTTGGACTGCCTTGTCTAGCCTCAGTGGGAGAGGATAGGCCTAACCTCTCAGAGACTTGATGTGCCAGGCTATGTGTGTGGTGTGGGGTGAGAGGCAGACACTTAGGAGGTCCCCACCTACTCAGAGGAGAAGGGGGATGGTGGATGGGGAAAGATTGTGGGAGGGGGGTTACCAGGAGTGGGGAAGTAAAATTAATGGGTAAAATAAATAGGTTAAATAAATAAATATAGGAGAATTAGATTCTGTACCATTTAATCATTCGAACACTGCCATGTATCCTTTACTGCTGTAGAAGTTTAACAATAAATCACAAATTCTACTCTATTTGTTAAGACAGAGCTACATAGAGCCCAGAGTAGCCTTGAACTTAACATGTAGCCAATGATGATGTGATGATTTAAATAGTTATAGTCCCATAGACTGATGTGGTTGACTGCTTAGACCATAGGAACTGGCACTATTAGAAAGTATAACAGTGCTAAGAGTACATGTGGCTATTTGAAGGAAGTGTGTCACTATGGGAATGAGCTTTGAGGTTTCCCATGCTAAAGCTATGCCCAATGTGGTATATCTGTGGATCAGATGTAGAATTCTCAACTCCTCCAGCATTATGTCTGCCTGAATATGGCCATGCTTCCCACCATGACAATAATAGAATGAACCTCTGAAATTGTAAGCTAGCCCCAATTGACTCCTTTAAAATTAAACTCCTTTAAAAGAGTTGTTGAGGTCATGGTGTCTCTTTACAGTGATAAAACCCTAAGACAATGGCCTAGAGCTCCTAATTTTTCTAACTCTACTTCCAGACTGCTGAAAGAAGGAATTGCAGGTGTGTATCACCACACCCAGTTTTATGATATACTGAGGTTCAAACCCAAGGCTTTGTGCCTACTAAGCAAGCACTTTACAACTTAATTACATTCCCATCCCACAACTCACTTATTTCTCTTCACTGTAAGTCAGTTTATAAATCTCCATACATATTTACAAGTCAACAGCAAAATTTCTGAAAATTTATTTGGAAACACTTCAGATTTAAACAAAGACAACAATCATTTAAGAATCAGTACATATTGTTAAAAGGTAAGTATAGGTTTTATTTTCTGAAAGTTTGAAATTATGTCTAAGTAATTACTTTAAGAATAATTCTAAAATACCACTTATCATGTTGTAAAGTACAAGAAGTACTTCATAGTATCATTATGTAGCATACATGCACTAATAAAATTACATCTGTAAATGAATCATTTATAACACTAACATGAGAGAGAGTTTATTGATATTTTTCTGCTACCTAACAAACAAAATATAAAGTCTAGTTGCTTCAACCATAACAGTCAAATCTACTCCCTGAAGGAAGCTAAGTATGTGTCATTATGATTGTGCTTCATAATGGATGTGATCAACTTTAAGGATATGATAGAAAGAAGGAAAGAAAGAACGAAAGAAAGAAAGAAAGAAAGAAAGAAAGAAAGAAAAGAAAGAAAGAAAGAAAGAAAGAAAGAAAGAAAGAAAGAAAGAAAGAAAAAGTGTGTATGTCTGTGTGTATGTCTGTGTGTATGTGTGTGTCTGTGTGTGTGTGTGTGTGTGTGTGTGTGTCTTTGTGTATGTGTTTGTCTGTGTGCTTTGAGACATGGCATAACTGCAAATCTAAAAATAGCATTGAACTTACTCTGATGATCTGGTCATCAAACTCAATGTCTTCCTGCCTGGTTTCTTTGGTTCTACCATTACCATTATGTTACCTTGTCCTGTGCTACCATGCCTAGACAGATCCTAAAACATATTTAATGCAAATTAAGCTACATATTTCCTCTGGTACGACTGTAGTTTTGAATGGTATAGTCGTTATTACCCTTAAATTATATATTTAATTTATCTCCTTAATGCAATATACTGGGGAAAAATCTTTTAAAAAGTGACACTGACTTTGATCAAGCAATTTTCTTTTAGTATATATAGATTTAATTCTAGACATTCTCAGAATATGTTATGTAAATTAGACAAATCCCCAAACATTTTTGAACTTGAATTTTCCATGTCTAAATTGAGGAAAATAATCAATCTTCCATGGTCATTGGTAAAATGTACAACTATTACATTAAAAGTCAATCTTCCATTTAATACTCTTCCAGACTAACAGAAAAAAATAACTGATTTGTGATAATGATTGCAGCTTATATAAGTATGCACAGTTGTTCCTCAATTAAATGCTAAAAAGTAGTTGAAAGATATCCCATGATCAAGAAACAGAACATTTGGGTAAATCATATATTTTTGGAGTTACAAAATATTATAACATTGTGTTACATACTTAAATGTTTTCAAAGAATAACCACAATATGTATTAAATAACCAGTCTTCTGAAATGACTTGTAGCTACTTTATTAATCATACATCATACAGGGTGCTGCACTTAAAGTCATTCCAGGAAAGGAGTATTTACTAACTTCTTTGTTCACAGGTAAAGTTGGTATGTGTCAGTTTCATATCTATGAGGCTGATGCTACACAATTAACCAATCTTTATTGTCACCATGGAAGCAGGGACCATAGACCATAATATCTTCAAATGTATGTTTTTAAGTAAATAAGCGACTTATAAGTGAAAATGAAAAATTCAGGAGAGAAGTTGGAGATGTTCTACAAACATATACTAATATAGCCACAGCTTCTCTAGCACCTGGGTTTGACTCTCTAGTCCACTGTTTATAGCCATACAGCAGGTGCATAATAAATATTGGTTGAGCATGTGATAGATACTGTCACATACTTATCATATTTTCATGCCTTGAGCACAAGTTGCCTAAGACTAACCTATGCTAAATACATCCTTGTAAGTCTTGGCTGTCGGTATACTTGTCAGTGAATGAAGAACACTGCTTGTTTTCTAGCATGCTTTGTATTTATGTATGTTTATAGAAGCTACAATCATTATTATCGCAAATTAGTTATTGTTTCACAGACTGGAACAGTATGAGATGGAAGATGATCTGTTTTACAAACGTTTGGCTGTGCTCCAAGAAAACGTTTAGTAAATTACAGCAGACAAATTATCAGGCTCATAATGGGAAGCGATGACGATCATCCCCATCACATTCCTCTTCATCACAACAGAATGAAAATGAAATACCTACACTCTTCAAAACAGTCAGCCTTGGGAGATTGCCATCTTGAGGTAATTAGCAGAACCCACTCAAACTGACAAGCTGCAGGCAGGCCTTGCTTTTCATCCTAGTAGTCTAGAGCAGTTACAGAGAGGAAATCTGTACCCCCAGTTAGCAAAGCCACTTCACCTGCAAGGCTTAAATTTGGATAATATGCATCCTTGTATAGAAATATCACACATATATTATATCATAATTTTTAGATGACATACTGAGTCTGATAAGTAAATGAATTCTATAACAACACACAGCTAGCACATAATAGTGTTACAATGCTTAATGGAACTGCTCCCTCTGGGTGCACGAACTTGTTATAAGGCAGAATTAAAAGTCTAGGTTTTCAGATCGTCAACTCTTTTTATTATTATTTTAGTGATGAGCAACAATTCAAATGGAAAATAATTCTGATCATTCCATCCACTTCCACGGGTTCATATATTTATAGCTTTGGTTAGGAAGCTGTATTAGTAGTTTGGGAGAGAGGCTGTTTACACCTCAAGGTGGCCTACAGTTCACAGGGGATGCCTAATGCCTAGTCACAGGGATGGGTTTATGTAAAGCTACATATAAAAGTAACAAAAAATAATTTAATCTACATTAAACTAAATTTATCACCTAACACTAGATACATCTGCTTTCTGTTTCAGAATTGGACTATAATTTTTCTTTTGCACTAGAATTGTGCATTACATACTGATACATGTCCCTTCTCTTAGTATTTCCAGAAAAGCAGTTGTCATCCCCATTCTCTATGGAAGTCTAGCCTCCAATCCACAATGCTCTTTAAGAGGACATCCACTTATTTAGTTACTGAGCCTATAAGAGAGCATAGAGCATACATACTCAGCCACCATCTCTCCTTTAAAGCATCAAATTCCCAACACTGCTGTACTGTCTGCTCATTTTTGAGGACTAGTTGTTGGGATAGACTCAGTGGCTGAAAAAAGAAAAATGTACAATTGTCCATCTAAGTCTGTATTAGTAGTTTAGGAGAGTGATGTGATGTTCAGTTTAGGACATAAACACTTAAATGCTTATTTTCACAAAAATCTCAGTCTAAGTTTACCAACTGAACATTTTTATGACAGCCAATGTTAAAAACATTGTGTCGCATCCCAATGAACACTGTTCTACTGCAAGCTCCAAGTACTGCCTTGTTTTCAATTATGTTAAATAACTGCTACCACTTTTGTAATAGCACATATACTATTTAAGTATCATTAAAAATTTAAATATTCAAAAATAAGACAGTACTTTCAAAATTTAATCACTAATTTTCTTGAAAGGAATACGTTTTCTCTAACAATAATTGAGTAAAGGCATTTTTTTCTGGGAACTGAAAATGCAAGCATAAATAAGACAGTTACTATGATCTTATGAGAGAGACAGCTAAAAAAAACAAAACAAAACAAACCACTTAATAGCAGAGTTTCCAGCAAAGTCAAAAACTATAGTTTGTTCCAAGGGCAATGGAATACAGAAGATAAATTAGTTGTTTCTGCTTGGAAAGTCAGGAGGGAAAACAGCATTAAGTGATTTGAGCTGAGCCTTGAAGGCTGATCAGGATTGTGCCCAACAGACAAGAAGACAAGGCATTTCAAATAACAATGCAAAGAATCTCCCACTTCTATTCACTTTTGCTCCTGTAGTATTCTTCTATTGTTATATTCCCTTGCTTGGATACTCTTTAACTGAGTGACCTCCAATTCCATCATTACTCTCCAGAGATTTATTGTATTAACCTTCCTAGGGTAATATGAACAAGTACTTGTTCATGCTAGAAAACAACCAAAATACAAAATACAAAAATAAATAAATAAATAAAATCCAACTAAATCTAGCTTGAGTTTAATTGGGGTTGCTAAACATGACAATGGATAGGTGGCTATATCAGCAATGAAATGTCCCAGCAATTGTTGACTATTTACACAGCTTCAGGGAGTTAATAACCTCTTGGCATTTCATTTTTCACTAATGTATTCCACAGAATACATTTGTGGGCCCAAACTGAGTTCCCATAGGTAATCATAGGTGCTCTAATTTCAACAAAGCAATGGTCAGGCCAGGCCCAGAAAATGGCATTCCACAGTTCACCTTTTCTTTTTATTCTCTCTGACCATGTGCTGTCCAAATGCTCTTTGAGCCTTATTTGGGGTATATGGTGGTATAGAGATGTCCCATTTACAAATGAAAACTCAATAGTCATTTATTTCAGCACTTTGACCAATTATGAATCTCTACAACTTAAAGAATCAATGATCTGTAAGAATATGTATCCATGTTTAGAGTACAGTATGAGAGGCTTATCAAATCAAGTCAACAAAAGGATGGACTCCTCATTAAAACCTATGCCCTTACCTTCAAAGGGCTATTGGCCTGGTTTTAGTACCAGATGTGAGTTCTAGCCCATGAAGCAGGCCTTAAGTTCAGTGGGAAAGGAGTTGGCTAAACATATAACAATTGTTTCACTATCACACTCCTAGTGACACAACTTACCTAGCATATTGGTTACCTACATGCCCTAGCAACAAGCTGGAACATCAAGCAGGAATGCTGGTCACAAGTGTCTACCAGCAGCCTGAGTAACATCTCCCAGCACTACAAAAGCTACCTAGCAGGAAAGAGCTTCTAGCTCAGTTCCAGATTTATTTTCCATGTGTAGCAATGAAATCACACAAGTGTCTTTAGCAATAGTATCTCACTAATAGAAATATTTTGTGTTGTATGTGGGACTTCAGAGGATGCCCTCACCGAAAAACCATAAGGATATAACCACATTTGCCACTAGGATTTTAATTCAATCACATACTAACCTAATTTATATACCAGTATAAATCATGAAGATCTATAAATCCTGTGATTATTAAGGGCTCAACAAAGCTACTAACATCCCACAGCAGTCTCCAGTTCTATACTGAATTCTCTTTTACCTAAAACTTCTGTAAATATTCCTATCGGGTAAAATGAACTGGGCATCAAACACCACTCTTGCATTCCTGATTCTCATAGAAGTACCAATCCCCCATTTAATGTCTTCCTTTCAGTAATTTTCATGGAATCCTCAACTAATGGTAATCAAGGGTCTCCAATGGCTCATATAAGATCATCTATCAGGGATTGATTTCCTTCAAAGTGGCTCAGATTATGTCGTCTTTGTCTGTAGAGGGATGGATATTTAGTTATACTCAGTTTCTCCACTTTGCAGACTCCAGATTGAACCCATCTACCCTGTGTCCCTGAGCTTCATTGTCCAGACTGAGGATCTCCTTCATTTCTTGTGCAAAAGCTTTTCCACAATCAGGCCATTCAGAAGAAAGCACTTTGTAATTATCATGGTTTCCTGCTGGTGCCATCTGCATGCTGAATCATGGATTCTATATTAAAGTGAAACCTGAGGTGTATCACTTCTACTTTTTTCTGTTTTTCTTAGTGTTCAATTCTTCCTGTGGGTCTAAGTTTTTATATCCCAGAAGAAACTATTGTTATAGCACATATCAAATTTGGATCATTTTTCCCTTCTAATCGCTAGCCATAAGAAATGGAGAGTCAACATTTCCATCTCATTTTCCCTTTCTTTCCTGTCTTTACTGACAATTCAGAGATTCCTAGAGAGACTAACATCTTCATGTCTTTTTCTTACTGTGATTCTTTCCTTACATGGGCAAGTTCTTTTAGGGACTCAGCAATAGGTCTTATTGTCCACATCAAAGACTTATTCCATTTGCTGGACTCCACTCATTCAGAAGTAATGACACTTCACACCACATAGATGAAGTTGGTTACCCTGGAATCCTCTTCAAAAAAACATTTCATGGGTCATCACATTAGTTTTATTTGCTTGCCATGTCAATAGCAGTGACAGTACCATTGCCATCCCCAGCAAGCAGGTATTCCAAAGCACACAGAGAAGTATAGCATATTGAGATGACCACCATGCTTTCTCCATGGACAGATGGTTTATCTTCAGTTGTTTATCTTGTTGGTCATAACACAGCTATGCAAAACACAGGCGGAGGATGATCATGTTTAGATGGACATCATGGTTGTTCCACAGTGAGATGGCTTGTCTTCACTCTACTTCACATCTCTAACAACAGGTCTGATGAATGTTCTTATAACGCTTTGATTCTGTTTGTATCCTTACTGCAATACCAAGACTTACATAAACTTTTTCTAGCTAGACATGCAAAGAATGTGTATTTATCCCACATAGGGTACCCATGTGAGATCAAAGGAATGAATCCCCTTACCTCATTTGGTGAACCAATGTGTTTAAGGAGATTCCATACTGTGGTGGGGGTTAGGGGTTACTTACAGGAGCACAACTAACAGAAAACTAAGAGTCTCTCCTACCTTCTTGGCTTTGTTAACCACTTATATATCCACAGGGATGAGAGCTGGTTCTGAGTCTCTTTTGTTACTGTCCCATCCCCATCATGAATATTATTGGGGATTTCCTAAAAGAATTAATATTTCTTTGTAATTCTTATTTCTGCTCTTATTTGGGACTAAGCTTAAACTATTTCTACAGCTGACTTCAGCTAGCCCTGACTTCAAAATTAATCATATAGAACTGTCCTTAATTAAAGGGTATCTATTATGTAATTATCCCAAAATAATATAATTTAAAATTAATATTTATATAAATGTACATTTTTTCTCATTTATCTCAAACAAACCATGAGATGCATAAATCAAATATTTAGTATTTTATCTAAATTAAAATATTAGTTTCCTTCATTCCATGATAATATTTATTGTTTTCATGAAGACAGAGGTAAGGAAAAACATATTTTGGTGAAAACTGAACTTCTCCCTCTGTAATACAATATTCAGTAACTAACAAAGCATAAATATTAACCAATGGCTCTGACCTTCACTACTGCAAAAAGTCATATTGTTAGAATCTATGTTGTTCTTAAATCTGAATCGGCAAATGCAATGGTAATCTGTCTGCAGGAGTAAAAATATGTACAAAATAATCAGTCTGAATATCCCAACAGTCTGTGGGTGGCTTTTGGTTTTAAATAATTTAACATTATGTTTTCTATTAGATTTTAAGGAACTGAAGCCCCAAGCATTTATGTATAATTTTTAAAGTAACATTTGTCTTAAGACTTAAGATGGCCTTAATAGTAAATAAAATATATAGCAATATTTTTTAGTAATTTATTTTTAGTTAATTAATTAATCACATCCCAAATGCTGCCCCCCCATTCCTCCCTCCCCATCTAGTTAGTTGACACTGTTGGTCATCCTGTGGAGTTGCCATCTGTTTGAGGGCATTCAGTCCTTTCCCCTAAGTCTTCCATAGCGGTCTCCGACCTCCTTCCAATGTTTGTTTGTGGATATCTGTATCTGTAGTAAGCTGCTGGTAGATGCTCTCAGAGAGGACTGTTATGCTGGGCTCTTGTCTGCAGGTACAGCATAGCATCAGCCATAGTGTCAGGGATTGTTGCTTGCCCATGGGACAGACCTCAAATGGGGCAGTTGCTGGTCTGCCATTCCTTCAATCCCTGCACCATTTTTATCCCTGCGTTTCTTTTGACAGGACCAATTTTGGTTCAAAAGTTTTGTAGGTGGGTTAGTGTACCCATCCCTCCACTGGGGGTCTTGCATGGCTACTGGAAGTAGTCTTTTCAGGTTCCATATTCCCACTGTTGGGAATGTTGGTTAAGGTCACCTGCATTGATTCCTGGAAACCTTCCTCATCCTGTGTCTCTGGGACTTCTTAGAAAATCCTCCCAACACCTTATCCTTGACAACTGCATATTTCTTTTTTTTTTTTATTTTCTAAGTTTTTTTATTTACATTCCAAATCATTTCCCCTTTCCCATTTCCTCCCTCCCCAAAAGCCCCATAAGCCCCCTTCCCTCCCTCTTTTCCCCATTCAACCCCCTCTCGCTTCTCTGTCCTGGCATTCCCCTACATCCAGTCTTTCCAGGCATATTTCTATTCATTCTCCTGGCCCTCTCTCTCCCCATGCTAATCCTCCACCCATTTCCCTCATTATCCTCTCTCCCACTGAGATCTCCCTCCCTCCCCCTCCTCTCTCTCTCTCTCTCTCTCTCTCTCTCTCTCTCTCTCTCTCTCTCTCTCTCTCT
Source organism: Tokudaia tokunoshimensis (assembly GCA_036184795.1). Lineage (NCBI taxonomy): Eukaryota > Metazoa > Chordata > Mammalia > Rodentia > Muridae > Tokudaia > Tokudaia tokunoshimensis. The sequence goes on from BTHU01000016.1 coordinate 55,685,349, forward strand.
CTCTCTTTCTCCCCCATAACTATTTTGTTTCCCCTTCTAATTGGGATTCAAGCATCCTCACTAAGACCATCCTTCTCATTTAATGTCTTATGGTCTGTGGGGTGTATCATGGGTTTTCTGTACTTTTTTGGTTAATATCTCCTTATTAGTGAGTACATGCATGTCTTTTTGGTTCCGGGTTACCTCACTCAGGATGATATTTTCTAGTTCTATCCATTTGCCCACGAAATTCATCATGTCCTTGTTTTTGATAGCTGAATCATATTCTGTTGTGTAAATGAACCATGTTTTGTATACCCATTCTTTGGTTGTGGGACTGCAAGTTTGCTTCCAGTTTTTGGTTATTATGAATCAATCTGCTATGAATATAGTGGAGCACATGTCCTTGGTATGGTGTAGTAACTTTTGGGTATATGCCCAGGACCAGTATTGATAGGTCTTCAGGTAGAACTATTTCCAATTTTCAGAGAAACAGACAGAGTGGTTATAAAAGTTTGCAATCCTGCCAGCAATGGAGAAGTGTTCCCCTTTAACCACATCCTTGCCAGCATGTACTGTCACTTGAGTTTTTGATCTTAGCAATTCTGAATGGTATAAGGTGAAATCTCAGGAACTGAAGCCTCAGGTATTTATGTATAATTTTAAAGTATTATTTGCCTTAAGACTTAAGATGGTCTTAATACTAAATAATATTTATAGAAATATTTTCAGTTATTTAAAAAGATATTGCATTAAATATTCTATCAAAATTGAGAATTTCACTGCTCAGTATAAGAGATATAGGCTATTATTGAATAATATTCCAAATTATAGATAAATATAATTAGCTTATTATGTACATACTTTCTTTAAGTAAAAACAGAATAACATATTTTATCTATTTTATTTCTTTATTATATCCTGACAATATTTTTAATGTTAACTGTTACAGAGTTGGTTTTCCTGGTAGATATTTATTAAGAAAAATCAATTATAAATTAAGACTCCAACATGCATTTCATGACCTTATGTTACTAGTTTTTCTAGTACTCTGGTCATGATTTTGGTTTCTTTGTTTTATGTTTTTTGTTTTGTTTGTTTTTGCTTCCATATTAGGAAGAAAAAGTAAAAGTTGCTTAGAAAATATTATACTTAACTAGAAAATATGATTTTGTACTTTACGTATACATATTCGTAGTGTAGATTAGTAATATGAATCAATATTTGTCAAAAGGTAAATTTAATTTTCTGGATAAAAACATGTTCGAACATTAGCCCCCTCCAATAAAGAAATTTTTCATGATGCAATTATAGTGTGATTGATTTTAGAACTCTAAGCTCAAAGCATTCTCCTCATCAATAATTTATCCATCTTTAAAAATACTTCCCTACTTTAAAAAGAATAAAAGCTGAGTTTTATATCAGTAAATTAATATTCCATGATATAATAGAAGGATTGAAAGCAATTTTTTTGCTTGCAGTGTCAGTCAAAGATGTCAAGATAAAAGTAACATAGATAGATAAGTAGATAGGTAATAGGTAGAATTCCATCAGAATAAAATTAATGGTAATTGAGACAAAAATAACAATACATTAAAATCATAAGTGAATTAAGCTATTATAAAAAGTACTTACAGTTGAGATAATTTCATTCTTTCTTGAGAAACTGATGTCTATAACATCTACCTATTATATACATAAATATATGTAAGTATGCATTTATGATTTTTTTTCAGGATATTTATAAATTATTATCAGGACCTTCACAGTAGCTCAAAAGTAAAGTGACTCCAACTCATGCCAGGCAACTTAATTTTGATACCCAAGGTCCTCATAAATCAGGAGAGACTGACTCCACAGAGCTGTCCTCTGCCCTCCACATATACACTGCTTCAGCATACACATGAATAATAATAATAGTTTCTATTCTATTTATAGAGAGGATAAGGACTAACCTGAGTACCTTCCAGAAATTAAATTCTGTTTATTTTCTGTTTTTAAATATTTATAAAGACTTTATTCAAAGGACAGAGAAGCGAGAGGGGGGTTGAATGGGGAAAAGAGGGAGGGAAGGGGGTTTATGGGACTTTCGGGGAGGGAGGAAACGGGAAAGGGGAAATGATTTGGAATGTAAATAAAAAAACTTAGAAAATTAAAAAAAAAAAGGTGTGGCCCCTGGTCCAATGGGTGGTCCTATATCCATGACTGTATGGGTAGCACAAGTTGTACTCTGCAGGTTATTAAAAAAAAAAATAAAAAAACAAACCAGGAAGTCGGGATGGAGGAGGGGCAGATCTGGAAGAAGTTAAAGAAAGGAGTGCAGGATTGGAGGTGTAATGATCAACGTACATTGTATGCACTCAAAAAATATTCTGAAAGAATTAATAAATTATATATATATATAGGTTAAAAAAAGAACTTTAAATTTTAACTTTTGAAAGATCTATATGATTTTACGTTTTGTTTGCATGCTTTATCTGCAAGTATGTATGTGCACCACTTGTGTGCCCATTGCCTGTGGAGTCCAGAAGCATCATTTAACCCCTGAAACTGAAGGTACAGATAGTAGTGAGCATCTATGTGGGTGATGAGTATTGAACACAAATCTTCTTGATGAGCAGACTGTGCTTTCACCCATGGAGTCTGTTTTCAAGCCCATAGAACATATAAATAAAAATATCTGAAATTATCCAGATCCAAAGTCTATACATCAAAGTTAACTTATATTGGGTTAGAATAGACATTGTGAAGTTGTGGAACTTCATATTGTATTTTTCCACTTCCACTACCAAATATATTATTGTACCTTCATCTACAACCAAAAAAAAAAAAATTCCTGCAAGAATTAAAATGAGAATAACAATTAGCTTTATATCCTCTTTTTATGACTCAAGTGTCCGTTCTTCATCACATAATGTGTATTATTTCTTGTTCTCCTTCATGACATTATACTATAATACATGATTATTTTTTATACAGAGATAGAGACCACATACTACACACACACACACACACACACACACACACAGAGAGAGAGAGAGAGAGAGAGAGAGAGAGAGAGAGAGAGGCTAGTTACTACAAGTGATAAAGAACACGCAAGTTTTTCTTTCTGAAATTGTGTGACCTTGTACAATTTTATGCGTTATCAATCTATCAATTTTCCTAAAATTTTTGTAATTTCATTTGTTTTCAATCGGAAGAGTATTCTATTTTATATATTTATCAAATTTTCATTATCCATTCATCTATTGATAGACAGCAAGGTTGGTTTCATTTTCTATAGTAAATAAAGCTACAATAAACACCAATTTATAAATACTATCTTTATGGAAGGATGCTTTACTAATAAAACCTTAGAATACTGTGATCTGTATACCCTTGCCTTCCCACAGTCCTGTGTTGAGATCTTCCCCCAATGAGATAACATTAAAAATGTAGGCCCTTTAAGAACAAATTAAGTCATGAAGGTGGAATCCTCATAAGTTAGAATCATGATTTTATTAAGAACTCTGGAATTAGTCACCACTTCCATCATGTGATGGTACAGCCTGTACCTTGATCTTGAAATTCCAGAGTCTCCAAACTGTTGCAGATAAAGGGTTTTTGTTTGGTTTTGGTTTGGTTTGGTTTTGGGTTTTTTTTTGTTTTTTTTTTTTTTTTTTGGTTTTGGTTTTTTTTGTTTGTTTGTTTTGTCTACAAACTGCTTAGTCTTATTTTTATTAGAAAATCACAAATGGACAAAGGAAACCAGGCTCCACAAATGAATGAAATGAAAGAGCAGAGCCAACATTAACATGAAGTAAATAGGAGCACAAACAGATATATATTCTTCAATCACAATTCTGAGATCAGTCTTTGAAGAAGACTCCAAACAATAGACATTTCAGTCAATGAAGGATGGCAGTCTCACTCAAGCAAATTGAGGTGGAAGTCATATCCAAACATGAGACCTCTGGGTTGTTTAAGCATTATGAAGGGTAATAAACAAACAAACCAAAAGAAGCAATAAAGAAAAATATTATCATATAAGATAAAATGGAAAAATATATGCAATGAGCAGGGTTTAAAGAAGAACCACTGAAGATGTGAAACATGTGTTAATGTATTAGACATAGTCCAGAAGCTTGTGTAGCTTTGATCAGCAGATGATGAAAACTCACATAACAGGCATATCTCACTGAAATACCTCAAGAATAGTCTATGATTGCACAAAATGAAATATACCAAAAACCTAATATCATCTTTCTTCTTCTAAGCAAGAATGTTCTCCCAGCTTCTGTTACTATTCAGGCCATTATCCCTCCCCACAATCAGCGCCTAAGATTTGGCAGCTTGAGTTCATTAACATCAGTTGTAGTTTTTAATTGTATTGAAAGCTCTTTGGGGAACCATATATTTCTTTTGCACCACCTACACATGACAATAGCATATTATTCATGCTTTATAAATGTTCTCATAATTGATACCAAGTTTACCTCATACTGAGCTCTGATGAACAAATACTCCAGACTAGAGTACCTATAATATCAGTATTGAGTGATACATCCTTAGAAAACTGTTTGGAATTTAAAGAGGCTAATTTTATCTAACCCAAGTTTCTCTACCAAGTGATTTTTCTATAGATGGAATAAAGTTGACAAGTATGTCTCATGTTTATGTTATTGTCTGATGCTACTGCTGATTCTGCAGTTCAGAGTGGGCCTAAAACAATAAACTACACATTAAGAGTTCATTATGATTGAGTGTGCTAAATGCTTATTTCTCAGCAAGACACACACCACACACACACACACACACACACACACACACACAGAGTTATTTTACTTGTTGTGTTTGGTTACTCTGTTATCCTTTTCCTCTATGTTAGTGCCAGCTCAAAATGAATCAGAGCCTCAGAAAGAAACGACCTATCCCTTGCTGTTATTGAAATGGAACTGCAGTTGTTTCATTCCTGTTGCTATCTAACATCTTCTCCACTGAGATTCTACTAATCCTGCCTGTATACAGCGTTGAACCTCTATTCAGAAACTATGTAAACATTACATACACAGCGTTCTGAGGAGTCAGTTTTATTTTATGTGATTTTTTTCATGAGATATCACACTGAGGATATTTTTTGAGTTGTTTAGATTGATGAAGTTGCTCAGCAGATAGAAGTCTTCAACACTCAAGCTGGGAACCCTGAGTTTATTCACCAGATGTCTACATAATGATGAAAGGATGTAACCAACTTCCTAAAGATGTCCTTTGAGCTCAACCACACCACACCCAGTTCCCCCAGCAATAAAAATCATTAATTTTTAAAAGATTATTTCAACATTCTTTCATGGCTTGCATGGTCAATAACAAATATTTATACTTGCTAGTGATCAGTTGCTTCTCTGTTTTGATGCAATAAATAAAGAAATATTGGCCACTATTTTAAAGATAATATGTAACTCTTACAGCATGACCAGCATATAGTTATTACATTTCATAAATAAACAAACTGAAGCTTTTGAAGAACAAATCAGGGGACTGATGATTAATGAGGTTCAGTAGCTACAAGGTCTCACTTCTCTTGCAAAAGAGCCTCATACAGTTTCCAGAGTTGGGCTGTTCATATCCACATGTAACTCCAACACCAGGTGGGGTTGGGATCCTCTTCTGACCTTGGTGGGAACTTGTTCTCATGTGCCCATACCACACATGCATATATATGTATATATGCATACATATATTGAATATTTTATTTATTTACATTTCAAATGTTATCCCCTTGTCTGGTTTCTCATCTGCCCCCCATACCTTCACCCCTGCTTCTATAAGTGTGCTCCCCCCACCTACTCACCCACTCCTGCCTCACTGTCCTAACATTCCTCTACACTGGGGCATCAAGTCTTCACAGGACCAAGGGCCTCCCTTGCCAATGATGGCAGATAAGGCCCCTTCAGTTCCTTCAGTACTTCCCCTAACTCCTCCATTGGGGTGACTGTGCTCAATCATATGGTTGACTGCGAGCATCTGCATCTATATTGGTCAGGATCTGGCATAGCCTCTCAGGAGACAGCTGTCAGGCTCTGATCAACAAGCACATTCTTGGCATCCTCAAAAGTGTCCAGGTTTGGTGTCTGCATGTGGGAATGATTCCCCAGGTGGGGCAGGTCTCTGAACAGCATTTACTTCAATCTCTGCTCTACTCTTTGTCCCTGTATTTCCTTTTAGACAGGAGTAACTCTGCATTAAGATTTTGGAGATGGGTGAGTGGTCCCATCCCTCAACTGGGGAGCCATGCCTAACCTCTGG